>JAXIVD010008025.1:0-12500 GCA_036785275.1 Cancer borealis | reverse complement strand
CAAGCAACACCCCCTGAGAACTTGGGGACATGACGGATGAGGAAGAGAAAGGAGTACAAGGAGCTCACGTCATCTCCTTTCCCATCCTAGATTTCACCTTCCTCTCCTCCATCCCTTCCCTTCCTCCATCCCTTCCCATCCTCCATCCCTTCCCTACACTTCTGAACGTAGCAGGATGAGGTGAACCGAGCTATGATTTCTCGAGTTTATCACTTTTAGACACACCTCCCGACACACACCCACACCCACACACACACACACACACACACACACACACACACACACACACACACACACACACTGACGTGGTCTAGGGCTCTGAACCACTGATTTATCTCCGTTGGCTTCATCATTCTGCCTAGAGGCCACACCGGAACCTTCCCGATCATCTTAATACTTTAATTTACGGCGATACTGTCCCTGGCAGGTGTGCAGAGGTGGTCCGGGGGAGAGGGAGCGTTAAGGGAAGGGAGTTTCATGGAGAGTGGATGTGAGGGGAAGGAGACATAAAAGGCGAGGGAGGGAGAAGGGAGGAGGAAGTTGGTCCTGGAGAGCAGCCATGAGAACCATTTTTTGAACCCATAATGCTCATGAACCTTCAGATGATACGAGATGTGAGGTGAAGCATTCCTCGAGGGTAATGTGGAGTGTGTTGCTGCTCACTTCATCCAAAGCTGTAAGCATAACGCGGCGCAAAGCTTGTTCTTCCTCTCACAGTACCTGACCGCAGTGCACCGCCCGCCTCCGACCTCACAGCCACAGCTCACCACAGTCCACGGCCAACCCCAACCGTAATTATAGACTTTCACAGCCGATGGTGAATCCCATTCCTTCCACAGACCCCCTCCCCACCCTCCTCACAGCACCACACAGTCCATCGTCCTCACTGACCAGGACCTATCGCTATCATTCCTACCATACCCGCCTCACCCTGCACTCCCAGACTGACTGGAAAATGTAGGTTCGATTGTGAGTTATGAAGTATTCACGCGCGTCAACCTTTGTCGAGGATGTAACTCCAACGAATATATAAAACAACATCACTTGGGCTTTAATCCATTTAAATTACACCAAAGACATTCATGTGAAACAAATTTATTCACATTATTGCTTCACTGACTTACAACTACACGCTCAAAACATCTATTATCCAAGAAGAAAAAAAAAGAACAACTTGGTTCGGTGACTGTCCACTTTTATCCAACCAAGAAAATCAGGTAACATTGGGAGTCGACTAGTTATCACGATAGTCTTGGCTTCCCTTCACGTGGTAATGACAAGTAAGCTCGACAAGCGTGCACACACCGGATTTAACGCCATCCTCGGCGGTAATATAAAGACAAAGATAGACGCTGTTATTCATAGTTAAAGACAGCAACCCAGATCAGAGCGGCTTAAGGCTTGATTATGATAATAGTAATAAAAAGCAATAATCCACGCAAAGAGATGAGCGGCAGCGTTATCGAAGCAAAACCAATAATCCGGATGAGCATCACGGGAAAGGCATCTGGTTAGCGCTAATCATCCGCCTCGGTGCCATGCCAGGAGGAGGAGGAGGAGGAGGAGGAGGAGGAGGAGGAGGAGGAGGAGGAGGAGGAGGAGCTGTCTTCGGAGTACTTCTAGCGCGACACAACATCTATCCACAATTACCCACTCATCCACCTCCTATAGGATCTCTCCACTGTCTCAGCATCTACTCCCACACTCCACCCTTCTCGTATACCTCCAAGATCCACCTCCCAACTAGCCTACCCAATAAGATCCACTCCCCTTCAGGATTCGAGAGGTGCAAGACTAGGCACTTCCACACAGCCATCAAGTAGCCCGCAACGACTCCCCCAGGACCACCCCGCCCCATCCTGACGACCCATAGCGGCACCCTGACACTCCCCTGGAAAGACGTCCCTTCCTGGCCAACGACTAACCATTGTATACTGTGGAGAAGACCATTGCAGGGCACCACGAAGGGCTATTCCCTTATGACAAAAAACATTAACCATAAAACTTATAAAAACTACTGCAATCCAGTGAAAAGAGCAGTACATTCTACTGAAGAAAACGAAAATATTTGCAGTGTAACTTTGAAACAAACACGAGATCGCTCTAATTCCGTGAAGAAAACACTCATAAATTCGTACTGAGAAAACGGTTTGTCCTTGATCCAATACTTCAGTGGTCACACACACACACACACACACACACACACACACACACACACACACACACACACACACACACACACACACACACACACACGCACCACAAAACGCTGGTTCGGGAAAGGAAAATCATTTGCATCCTTCATGATGCAACCTGAAGGGAGTGTGACCTGCAAGAAGGTGGGACGGAGTGACGTGGGAGGGAGCGACACCCTTGCACCTGGCAGGGACCCAGGAGAGCCTCACCAGGACTCCCCTGTACGAGAACGCCTCCGATGCAGCATGTGTGTCGATCAATCGCCTTTATTTCTTCATCACGTGGAAATGAAATGTCGTCGCCGCGCGTTGTGTCTCACCCATTCAAAAGTCATGAAAAAGAAAGAATAAAAACATAAAACTCTTCACGTCCAGCCGTCGTGCACAGAGGAATAACTAATCTTACACTTTTAACAGCATTTGTAAGTGAGAAAAACTATAAATATTTCTTTTGTTTTTTTACTTGCTGTTGTACACGCCCATCGCCTCCTAACCTTTTCAAGAAATCATATATTTTTTGATATACTTGTCACGCACTTCTTCAGGCATAGCTCTCAGGAGACAAGGAATACTGGATCAGGTCTCACTAGGGGTCTATATTTGGACTTCAAGGCTGCCCACACTCACCACAAAGCTTTATCTCCAATACCGAAAAGGAAAAAAAATCAGAGCTTCCCAGATTACACATTGCAAAAATTCCCCCTTTATTACGTTTAAAATGTGGTGAAATAAGAATGAAAATAAAACCTGACATTATTGCCAGAGGCTCTCCTCCCGCGGCGGAGTTTACGAACACTCCTCCCACGGCGTTCATAAACATGTGGAAGTGCATTAATCTCAGCATACAAAGTGGGTCTTACGTTCACGATCAAAATTATGTCCACTGTGTGTGTGCGTGTGTGTGCGTGTGTGCGTGTGCGTGTGTGTGTGTGTGTGTGTGTGTGTGTGTGTGTGTGTGTGTGTGTGTATGGACGTCTCTCCTCTTTTTCTGTTTGTCTCTGTCTCTGTCTCTGTCTGTCTCTCTCTCTCTCTCTCTCTCTCTCTCTCTCTCTCTCTCTCTCTCTCTCTCTCTCTCTCTCTCTCTCTCTCTCTCTCTCTCTCTCACTTCCCCTCTTCGAACACCTTTAATTAACCACTACGGGACCCTAAATCCTCATCTGTAATAATAATATGTAACCTGTAATTAATTTCAAAGCATTATTAAATTTGATCAAGAAACAGCAACAGCAGCAACAACCCCTACAACAACAACAACAACAACAACAACAACAACAACAACAACAACAACAACAACAACAACAACAACAACAACAACAACAACAACAACAACAAATAACAATCACAAAAGTAAACCAAAAAACAAAAGAAAGAACAATAACAACACTCACAACTAAAAACCACCACCACCACCACCACAACAAAAACAATAGAATCTTAACGTTCAATAAGTCACGCAAATTCTTAGTGGTTTTGCTTAGAACTCATAATATTAAGACACCTTTACTTTCACTGTTCTTGGTTCATGGACTTCTTGGAACACTGTGCGGGTCTATCAAAGCTACTGTGCCGCACCCTTCCTCACCAAGACCACACAGACCAACCACTCTTTGGTCACCACTAACGAGGACGCACACACCAGCCACACCTTGGTTACACCTTAGTTATACCTGTTGACACCTTGGAGCTACGTCTGCGGGGCTGATTCAGCGGAGTGTGGCTGGTGTCATTAGGTGTATTGTGGTGTGTTGTGGTGTAATCTAGTGTAGTTAGTGTGGTGTTGTTTGATATAGTTTGGTGTGGCGTGGTGTGGTCTAATGTGGTTTGGTGAAATCTGGTCAAGTTTAGTATGGTCTGACGTGATGTAATATAATCTAGTATCGTTCGGTAAGGGTGTGGCAAGTCTTGGCCAGCGAAAGGGACGTATTGGTGTGTCAGGAGGTGAGGCACAAGGCGTGAGGCAGACGGCGTGAGGCGGTGGCGGAGTGACACTGGTGAGATTACATTGTCACCTGGTGCGGGAGACACTCCTCCACGCCCTGGATCGACCAGCTCTGTGCGGGAGAAGGCGTGTGTGTAGATCACCTAGACACACACACACACAAATACACACACACACACACACACACACACACACACACACACACACACACACACACACACACACACACACACACACACACACACACACACACACAGACACACACACACACACACACACACAGTTATTATTTATGTTGTGGGTTGTCGCTGGTCGCCTGTTACCTGGCTGCCCACGATATACAGGTGACCATTGTCCTAGCAAAGTTCCGAAGTTTGATACATGAGCACAGTCACTGGTATTGATTGTACATGTTGCTACTGATGGCCACAGATTCTAAGAGTGTTGTTGTTGTTGTTATTGTCTTGGTGGTGGAGGTGGAATAAGTAAAAAATAAATAAATAAATAAACACAGATAAGGGGACACGAGCAAGGGACGTAAACTCATCAAATTCACAGAAACAGAGACAAAAATATATAGAGAAAGGAAAAACCAGACAGCCAACCTGAGAGAAAAAAAGACTAATGACAGACACATACACCCACACGCACACACACACACACACACACACACACACACACACACACACACACACACACACACATACACACACACACACACACACACACACACATACATACACGCCCACACAAAAAATAAACACACAAAAGAACAAACATACACAAGACACGGGAATAGCCACAGACACGAACAAATCGCTGGAACTGTGGAGTGTTACGCTTCATAGGGATCGACAACTCAACACCACGCACCAAACAGCACCAGCAACACACCACCGATGGACCTGCTCGTCTCACCACCACTACCTTGTCACTAACTGTCAAGGTGGTGCAGGAAGGAGGACGAGGAGGAGCGAGACGAAACTCAGATGGAAACGAATGCGAGTGACAGTCTGAGGAGCCGCCACGAGAAGAAATGAAATGTTAACTGAGGGGTGAGAAAAAGGGTGACAGGAAGTGAGAGGGAGTGAAAGTGACTTGAACATGATATGAGAGAGAGTATTGAGAGGGATAAGAGAGGGATAAGAGGGAGAGAAAGATATAGTGGCTTAAGAGATATGTAAAAAAGGATAGAAAGGGGAATGGAGTGACCGGCAGAGGGATGAAAAGGAAAGAAAAGGGAAAGAGAAAAAAAGGTAAAGAGGAAGGACCACCCAGGTAAGCCAAAGGGAAGGGAAAAGAGAGAGAGAGAGAGAGAGAGAGAGAGAGAGAGAGAGAGAGAGAGAGAGAGAGAGAGAGAGAGAGAGAGAGAGAGAGAGAGAGAGAGAGAGAGAGAGAGAGAGAGAGAGAGAGATTGGAATAGGATGGAAGGACAACAGGGGTGGGTGCACAACGCTGAGCCAAAGAGGAAAAGGGGACGCAGATGGATATAGGGAAATGGATGAAAATGTTTGGCAAATTGATCCCTTTTATCCCATCATTGTCCTGTCCTACCTGTCTGTGGCCCTCTTCTCTCATCTCCTCTTATCTCCCAGCTAACCACCACCACCACCACCACCACCACCACCACCACCACCACCAGCATGTCCCGAGTCTAGATAATTCACACCAACGTTGCAGCTCCGAAGTTTGGGTTTGCTTCGTGTGTTTACTTTTGAAACTTATCTCAGGTAAAAATGTCTTCCTGGACAACTTCTTGACTGTTATTGCTGAGGAGAAGAAGAGAAGGTGAGGGAGGGAGGGAGGGAGGGAGTGAAGGAGGGAGGGAGAGAGGGAGGCTTAAGGGGGAAATGTGCAGGTGAGAAGAACAACAGTTTGAAGAAAAAAAAAAAGGAAGAATAAACTAGAAGAAGAAAGAGGAAAAGGAGAAGCAGGAAAAGAAGAAAAAAAATTGTAGAGAGAAAAGAAGAAGAACAAGAAGAAAGAAAGAAAGAAAGAAATGAAAGAAAAAATGTAGGAGCAAAAAATAATCATGACTACTAATAGAACAAAAGGAATGGGATAAGAAGAGCAGGAGGAGGAGGAGGAGGAAGAGGAAGAGGAAGAGGAAGAGGAAGAGGAAGAGAGAGGAGGAGAGAGGGGGAGGAGGAGGGGGGAGGAGGAGGGGAGGGAGGAGGAGGAGGAGGAGGAGGAGGAGGAGGAGGAGGAGGAGGAGGAGGAGGAGGAGGAGGAGGAGGAGGAGGAGGAGGAGGAGGGGAGGGTAGGAGGAGGTGAAGAATAATACGAGTAAAGTTAGGTTATGTCGTCTCTCGTGTGTTTTAAGCAAGCCAAGAGAAGTGAATGAGGAGGACCTTCTGAGACACCGACACCACCACCACCACCACCACCACCACCGACACCACCACCACCACCACCACCGCCACAACCACCATCTCCACCACCACCACCACCACCACCACCACCACCACCACCACCACCACCACCACCACCACCACCACCACCGTCACAACTACCATCTCCACCACCACCACCACCACTACTATACTGCACCAAATCTATATACTACTTTTGATAACACTGACCTCATTTTGCCTCTTCTTTATATCTTTACATTTAGTCATCATTCCTTTCACGCTGTTATGTTATATATATATTTATTTTTATTTTATTTATTTATCATTCTGTTTTATGATCCTTGTTGTTGTTTTTTTCTTGTATATTATTTGGCGTTGGTGCGTTGCGCTTCAGTAGCTTCTGTTGTTTATGTAACGGTAATGTCCTGTGACTGTGCTCCGTTAGCTGTGACGTTTTGTTTATCTTTATCGTTGGTGCATTGTGTTGCCATTTGCAGTTTGCCGCCGTGTTCTGTGCCTTACTGAGCGTCGTGTTAGGCACCCCTACCAAGCCCCCCTTCACCTCCTCCTCACCCATCCCCTTCCCTCCTAACCCCTCACCCCTCACCCACTCTCTTGTACAAAGTTTAATGATTTAAAAAAAAAAAAAAAAAAAAAAAAAAAAAAAAAAATATATATATATATATATATATATATATATATATATATATATATATATATATATATATATATATATATATATATATATATATATATATATATATATATATATATATATATATATAATTTCTTTTTTATACATTGTCCTTGACTTTTTTTTTTTTTTTTTAAAGTCGTGTAGTGTATGTAATATTTGTCAAGATTTAGTATTCATTTATGCTGTTGTATTGTTTAATAACCTGTTTATATATACACAATACTACGGCGCTTTTTCTTTTTATCTTTTTTTTTTTTTTTTCCACCTGTGTACTGCATGAACTCTGGCACTGATTCGGCATTCAATTACACATGTATAAATTTGAGTTAATTTTTCTTTACAACATATTTCTTTTTTTTAATAAATGTAACGTTTTTATTTTATTTATTTATTTTTTTTTTTTTAGTATATGGCACACAATTCTGGCCTGGACTCAGCGATCACCCAAAGTCGTGTGTAAAGTGCGATACATTTCCAATCAAACATTTTCATTCGTTGATTGAGTAAATCCAATGCATGTATTATTATAAACTTTGGTAATACTTTTGGTCGCCACATCTATGTATGCACGCTTTGTCCCGCGTGGAGTTAAAACAATGATTTATTTCATCCACATCACGTCACACAGCACACTGCCTGCTCGTCGCCGTGCTGTGCCGTGCTGAGCTGTGATGTCATAACGATGCTTGTTGAAAAGTTACGCTGCACGTTATCGCTGAAATGAGCGTTTGGAGGGGTATGGGGAGGCGTGGGGGGGAGGGTGTATGTGTTGGGGTATTGGGAGGCGTGGGGGAGGGAGGAGGGAGAAGGGTGTATGTTTTCGGGTATGGGGAGGCGTGGGGGAGTGGGGAGGAGGGGGAGGGGGAAGGATGTATGTGTTGCGCTATGTGTGAGTACTGTGTTAGTAATGTTGTTATTGCTTGTGTTGAATTATACGATGCAGCCGTGTGATAAATTTTGTTTCTCTGGGATACAGGAAGTGACGTCTCCTTCCCTTTGATGCAGATTTGGAATATTTACCTTAATAATGAGGACTTGATGAACCTTGTGGCGGCAGTGTGAATCTGGGGACACAGTAACACTAAGGTAACACTAGGGTGACAAAACAACACTAGGACAGTAACAGAAGATTGAGACGATGACGTGACACTCCTTCCTCAATGTAACACCATCACCACAACACACCATGAGACAGTACGCCATCTCCGTAACACAACGCACCATCACCATCACCACCACCACTATCACCACCACAGAACCCAGCTCACTACCACCACAAGGCAACACCAATACCGCACCACAAAACAACATCAAAAGCCACAACGCGCCACCAGGTAAGTAAGGCAGAACAGAAGGAGAGGTAATGGTCCAGGTGATGGTGGTGGTGGTGGTGTGGGTGGTGGTGGTGGTGGTGGTGGTGGTGGTGGTGGTGGTGGTGGTGACGTCAGGGTCTGGCGGTAAGACTGGAGGCGACTCATATTTAGGATTCCAGGGCCCCAGAGAGGCAGGCGGAGATATGCCGCTGGTATTGGGCCATCTCGCATTCAGCTGGGCAAATCCATTCACGCTCCGACACACAGATCCATTTCTCATGCAAATTTCATCGTTGAATATGACTGATAAGTTTCTTTACGCCGCGTTCCTGCGCTCTCCCCCCCTTGGAAAAATATATATATTATTCCAGCCCCTCGCGTGCCTGGGCTCCAGTCTTCATTGCATACTGAAACTAACATTACTAAAGCCTGACTCTCCATACATCGGCGTGGCAGCAAATCAGAGGTTTCTCGCCCTTCAAAGGGAGTTACATTGATAAATATTCCTTGATACCATCTTGACAGCACCCGAGTGTCGCTGTAACTCGACACATGAAGACTGGAATCACTTCCCTCACGCCCCAAGCAACTCACTTTTTGCTGATCCCCACAAAAGTTCCTGTGTCAAAAAGCACATCTGCACCCTCACAATGTTAGGGTGACGCGGTGACCTGACACCACCACGCCTCCAACACCCTCCACACCCTCTCTACGCCTCCCAATTCTTCAGTGCGTTCTCAGTCTTCCCCTCACTTCCAAGCTAAGCCACCTGACACCTTCCTCTTCCTGCGACCCTTCGATGTGAGTGATGCGATGATGATCAAGGAAGGAGGAGGAGAAGAAGGAGGAGGAGGAGGTGGAGGAGGAGGAGGAGGAGGAGGAGGAGGAGGAGGAACACATAGGAACACATAGGAAGAACAAACAGCAACAGGCCTACTGGCCCTTACGAGGCTGTTTGTGATAAACTAGACTACACTATCTAATCTGGGATGAAGGATACAGGATAGTAAGGGTGAGGGATTCTCCCACCAGCCACGACTGGCAGGAGAGGAAGGCCAACCATGCAATATAAGTAAAAATAAATAAATAAATGCGTGGAATTAGAGGAGGAGGAGGAGGAGGAGGAGGAGGAAGAGGAAGAGGAGGAGGAGGAGGAGGAGGAGGAGGAGGAGGAGGAGGAGGAGGAGGAGGAGGAACACATAGGAACACATAGGAAGAACAAACAGCAACAGGCCTACTGGCCCTTACGAGGCTGTATGTGATAGACTAAACTACACTATCTAATCTAGAATGAAGGATACAGGATAGTAAGGAAGAAGGATTATCCCACCAGCCACGGCTGGCAGGAAAGGAAACCATGCAATATAAAAAAAAACAACCATGGAAATAATTTAGACTAGACTATCACTACTGTCACTACCACTACTTCCTGACAAGCGATGTCAGGCCACTAGCGACGTCTTCCGAATCGACATTTCGTAAGTATGGTACATTAGAAGGAACTTGCTCAAAGTTTACTACGTTGACGAATAGTGTTTTAGTTGCGGATTGGCTTCTAAATATTTGTCAAGTCTATTTTTGAACGTAGTAATTGTTTTACTGTCGACGACATTGGCGGGCAGGGAGTTCCAAACGTTAACGATCCGATTGAAAAAGAAATGCTTGGCTTCGTTTTATGTGAATCTTTTACTAGTAATCTTAAAAGTATGACGTCTTCTTGTTATATTTGATCGATCAAAAGTAATGTAATCTTCTGCATTGATATTATCAAATCCTTTGATTATCTTGAACATTTCAATTAAATCCCCTCCCATCCTTCGTTTTTCTGGGCTGAATAAGTTTAATTCTTTAAGTCTTTCTTCATAAGGTTTATTTTTCAGCCTTGGAATCATTTTTGTTATTCTACGCTAGACTCTTTCCAGTTTGTCAATGTCCTTTCTGTAATATGGGGACCAGAACTGTACGCAATATTCAAGATGAGGTCGTACTAGTGAATTATGCAGTTTTAATATGACTTTTTCTGATTTATTTTCGAAAGTACGCCCAATAAAGCCGACCAATCTGTTAGCAGTTTTAACTACCTCTGAAGAATGCTGACTGTGTGGAGGAGGAGGAGGAGAAGGAGGAGGAGGAGGAGGAGGAGGAGGAGGAGGAGGAGGAGGAGGAGGAGGAGGAGGAGGAGGAGGAGGAGGAGAAGGAGAAGGGGACAAATGTCGAAGGAAGCTACACGAAAAGCTAATCACCACTTCATGACGGTGAGCAGTCCGGGTACACACACATACACACACACACACGCACACACACACACACACACACACACACACACACACACACACACACACACACACACACACACATGCTCAGTGCCGCCCTAGACCCCAGCTCTCGGTGTGAATTCATTATTTATAAGTGGAATAATGTCGTTTGGAGTGTGTCTGAGAGAGAGAGAGAGAGAGAGAGAGAGAGAGAGAGAGAGAGAGAGAGAGAGAGAGAGAGACAGAGAGACAGAGAGAGAGACAGAGAGACAGAGAGAGAGACAGAGACAGAGACAGAGAGAGAGAGAGAGAGAGAGAGAGAGGAGAGAGAGAGAGAGAGAGAGAGAGAGAGAGAGAGAGAGAGAGAGAGAGAGAGAGAGAGAGAGAAGGGTCTGGAATAAGGGCAAAAAACTAGCGTAGGATAGATGAAAAAAAAGAGGAAATGCATCGCGTAAAATAATAAAAATAAAAAATCTTCGCAAGACTTAAAAAAAAAAAGAAAAAAAAAAAGAAACCCATTATTTCCTAAGATAATAACACCAAAAAATTAAATCACATGATAAAATAATCCGCTAAAAAAAAGAATGAAATGAAGGAAGAAAACGAAATGATAATAACACCAACGAGACAAAGAATACCACCACAAAAAGAGAGAGAGAGAGAGAGAGAGAGAGAGAGAGAGAGAGAAGAGAGAGAGAGAGAGAGAGAGAGAGAGAGAGAGAGAGAGAGAGAGAGAGATAGAAGAGAGGATTTATACAACCTTGAGGGTATTACTTGTTCTCCCACAGCGTCCCTCTTCCCTGTTCGACACGACCCTTGCTCCCCATCCGAGACTCTTTTCCTAAGTCTTTGTTAATCCCACGAAGTAACTCCGATGATCAGGACCCGACGGAGGTGAGATGCAGAGGAGGAGGAGGAGGAGGAGGAGGAGGAGGAGGAGGAGGAGGAGGAAGAGGAGGAGGAGGAGGAGGAAGAGGAGGAGGAGGAGGAGGAGGAGGAGGGAGGAGGAGGAGGAGGAGGAGGAAGAGGAGGAGGAGGAGGAGGAGGAAGGAGAGGAGGAGGAAATAACAATGAGTGAGAAAAAAAAAGTTGAGAGTATGAAGAAATAACTGAAATCGGAGAGAAGTTCATAGAAGAAAGCAAAATGAAGGAGGAAGGCTGGCACGAAGGAAGGAAGGAAGGAAGGAGGAGGGAAGGTGGAGGAAGGTAATAGGGAGAGGCGAGGTGAAGGTAAAGGAAGTGGAAGTGGGTAGGTAGTGGAGGCGGCAAGGAATGTACCGGAATCCACATCTGAGAACGGAACAGAATTTGCATGAAAGAGACGCTACAGTAGGAAGAGAGAGAGAGAGAGAGAGAGAGAGAGAGATAGAGAGAGAGAGAGAGAGAGAGAGAGAGAGAGAGAGAGAGAGAGAGAGAGAGAGAGGTACCGCCCTCACCCCCCTTTCTCTCCCTTCCCCCACCTTCCAGCAGGCCGAGGAACACCCCTGAGAGAGAATACATTAAAAGTTCGCTCCGGGCAAAGGGAGTCAGCAATATTATCTTGGATTTGTTACGTTGATTGTGATTCATGAGCCGGGGATTGAGAAGGAAGAAAAAGAGAGAGGAAGGGAGGGAGGGAAAAGGGAGATAGAAAGGATGAAAGAGGGAGGAAGAAAGGAAGAGAGGGATGGAGAAAAAGCTAGGAAAGGAAAGGAAAAGAAAACAAAAAGAAAATCAGAAAGAACGTAAAAGATTAAAAAAAAGAAAG
>JAXIVD010008024.1:17500-18512 GCA_036785275.1 Cancer borealis | reverse complement strand
GTAGTAGTGTGTAGTAGTAGTAGTAGTAGTAGTAGTAGTAGTAGTAGTAGTATCTCTCTCACTAGTCACTCTCTGCAACATATATAAGGTATCTCTCACTTACATTTATATCACCTTAACAGTCAGCGTTCCTAATCATTATGAGAAGTGACGTAATTGAGTGAACACCCGAACTGAATAATCCCACAATCTGCCATTTAAACATAAAAGAATCACATTACACATTTAACATACTATTTACCCCGATCAAGAATTGAACGAAAGGTCAGGCCAATGAATTAGACGTAAGGTCAGGCCATGAATTATGTACTTGAAACTTATTACGAGATTAGTTAGTTAGTTAATGCGGAAAAGAGTAAGCGCCAGACATCAAAGGTCATATAGCGCTATGTTCAGCTAAAAGACTAAAAAGACGAGAAAAAGAGATGATGTAAGGCAATCTATGAGGAAGGTAAGAACGGTTATATGACGAGCCTGATCCTTACCTCAATCTTTCCTCTTTCCTTCTTTTCTTTTCTTTACACTCCTGTTATTGTGCTGGATGGAGAGAGAATATTACTAAACTCTAACTTACTTACTTAGGTTTAAAAAGTTAATCTTAGTGCCAGGATGGTCTTACTAGGGAGGACTTAGCTTAGCATTGGTATATCTAGGGTTGTGGCGTGTCTTGAACTCCAGCTCATTGACCAGCATCACCAACGAGACTCACGGTGGTTAGGTAGATCAGGTCAGGTCAGGTCAGGTCAGGTCAGGTCAGGTCACGGTATCACACCACTAAGTCCAACGGTATCCACACCAACTCTCACATCATTAACCTTGACTCCAGTTAATACTTGAGCGCAAGTTTAGTAACCCGGGTCAATGTTCGAGAAACTTTAGTATACGAATTCCTTGTTCCCTTCCCTTCCCTTCCCTTCCCTTCCCTTCCCTTCCCTTCCTTACCTTCCTTCCATTCCATTCCCTTCCCTTCCCTTCCTTCCCTTCCATTCCCTTCCCTTCCCTTCCCTTCCCT
>JAXIVD010008024.1:0-12500 GCA_036785275.1 Cancer borealis | reverse complement strand
GGCGATTTAGAAACAAAACAGGTGCGAGAGGCGGGAAGGAGAGGGCAAGAAGTAGCTAAATGGTGTGAGAGCCAGAAGACTGAGGGCAAGGAAAGGGCAGAGGGTGTGGGACGAATTTCTTGGGCGGGAAGTGATGGCATTAATCAGAGATACATGGCGTGGGTTCCAGCATGCGTGGTGGGGGGGACATGGGGGACAGGCGAGGTCGTGGGGTGCGGGGGTGGCGTGAAGGTGGGGGGCGTTCAGCAGGGGTCGTCATCCCCGCGGGTGCCTGAGAAAGTGTGGCGGCCGACAGATGCTGCGGACAAAAGCAATTCAGTGTAATGGGTGTTGTGGTGGGCGGCCGCACCTGAGCTAATACACAACCATACTTGAGGACATATGTAGGGCGTGGAGGAGGGCGTGAGGTAGGGAGGGAGGGAGGGAGGGAAGGAGGGAGAGAGGAAGCGCAGAAACCGATGAATCAGAGTATTTGGGGTAAAAGCGTAGGAAGGGAAGAGGATGACAAAGAAAAGGTAAACAGTAGAACAATAGATGAAAGAAGGACAGAGGCAAGAAAACTAGTACACGAAACAGATGGAAAAGAAACGGGAGACTTTGAACAATAACAGTAAGGATGAAAAGAGGAAAAGGAAAGTAGGAAGGAAGTAAAGGGGAAGGAGAAAGGGGCCAAGACAATCGTTAGAATGGAACATATGAGGGGTAGGGAGGGCGAGGGTGGCAGCTTGGTCATAATAGTGGTCTCTGTGGTACTTTTCTACTAAAGTGATGACGGAGGAACACAGGGAAGCCGGAAAGGAGGGAAAGAGGGAGGGAGGGAGGGAGAAAAACCAGAAAGGAGAGGAAGGGAGAGTGGCGGAGAGAGAACGATGGAGGAAGGAAGAAAAATTGAAGAGAAAGAGAGATAGACAAATATACAAATAGATAGATAGTTACAGTTGTTTACTGGATATTGTGAAAAGAGAGAAGGAAAATAACTAACAGAGAAGTGTTTGGAGTCGAAGAGTTAAATGAAAAGAGTGACGTAAAAAGTGAGGGAGAGAGTGTGAGGCTTAAGGTGGAGGAGGAAGTAAATGATGGAAGTGTAAAATGAACATCCAAACAATATCTGGAGGCAACTGAAGCAACGCATTGCTTGTTAAACACTGTATGCTTACGTATAGAAACAAAGTATACAGAGGAGTTTACTGAACACCGTTTCATTTGTTTACACCTGCAGGGTATAAGAACAATGAAGGATAAATATAACAATGTGTGTTTGAACAAGGAAAAACCACATGTAAAATAAAACAAAGGAATAATGTTTTTCTTCACGAATACTGTATGACAACAATAATAAACTTTGTTCCAGGGTAGTTATTACGAACCATTCTATTGTTTTCGTTGGAAATATCAAATGCAAGGAAATGGTGAGGCTTGATACACATTGGTTTCACGATAAACAATTTTTGTTTGGTAACAATGTCCAAAGAAAAACATGAAGGATTTTTCAACCAGGCAAATTTTCTCTCTATTTATTTGTTTTACATACGTGTTTCCTTCTTTATTTCCTTATCGATTGTTTTGCTTTCCTCATTTCCAGCTTTCTCTTCTTCTTTTCACTCCGAGAGAAAAAAAAAAGATTGATGGTTTTCCGTGCAGCTGTCCACACGGGAGGCGGCTCGTTAGGGGGAAGGCAGTGCTACAGGAGGAGGAGGGAAGGAATTGCTTAGGATTACATAGGAAGAACTGATACTAGGACACGTGTTGCTCTATAATGAGTGTATCTACTGAACTACGTGCTACTATTAGTGAACTACATGTGGGAGATCGGGATAGAATAGAGCAACGCTCCTCCCAGCTCACCTCTCCCTCCGGCCATGTGTCGGCAGGAAGCTGTAAGAAGGGAACACCGTGTGGCCGCAAGAAAACAAGGACATGGACATGTTATAGTAAGAAAATGATGAGTGGTCTAATGAGTGGTCTGTCTGTCTGTCTCCTCTGCACCTTCCTTGCCACTGTTGCCTCCATCACTTGTAGGAAAATTTGTCTACTTCGTTGTTTTCGTTTAACTGAGTTTTCAATTTATTTTCGAGTTTTTTTTCAATAATCCGATTGTACTGTAACGCACATTCACTAAACACAGGAGTACTTATTTGGGATTCAATAAAATGTCTTGGGGGAAACAACATCGTTATATCAAAGACAAAGCTTATTAGAGAAAGGACTTAACTTTCCCCATCAAAGAGCCTCGTAAACAAACACATATTCATAAGAAATACATCAAATAACAGCTTTGTATGTACCGAACAGACTCCAGCAACAGAAAACATTATAACCAAATACTCAACCCAAGTCAAAACCATTTTCTATAAGACGTAAACTTTTCAAAGGAGGTTCATTCACAAATACACTCACGAGTTTAGACGACAATTATAATGCAATAAAAATGATATTCAGTCGAGAGAGAAAGCGAGAGAGAGAGAGATAGAAAAAAAAAGAGAGAGAGTATATTTATTGAGTGAGTGAGTAAGTGTGTGTGTGGTTGAGCTTCCTGTCCTCAAAGGGAGGTGGTTGAGGCGCTCCTCCGACCACCTCGCTTCCCTCCACTTGATAGCGTCCTTAATACTGCGTCGCGAGGCGTGAGGCGAGAGTGTGAACAAGGTGAAAGGAACGCCACGTGCATCTCTCTTGGCGCAGAACTGTGTAAAGTGTGTTAAGAGTGTGTGTGTGTGTGTGTGTGTGTGTGTGTGTGCGCGCGCGCGTGTGCGTGCGTGCGCGCGCGTGTGCGTGCGTGTGTCTGTTTGTGTGTGTGTGCGTGTGTCTGTGTGTGTGTGTGTGTGGGAGGGAGGGAGGGAGGGAAGGAGGGAGGGTGGGGAGTGACAAATGAAGGTATGGTTGAATCAGGTGTTTGATCCGCCCGACATGATAGAACGTGCAGTAAGATTTGGAGTTTTCTATCGCCTTCATCTTGATGCATCAGGAGTGGGAAGGATGGAGGAAGGCAGTGCAAGCCACGTGAGTGTTCAAACACACACTGTCATCCTCGGCCCATGTGTGCTAAAATTGCACCAATAACATACATATATTGAATTCTAATATATATATATATATATATATATATATATATATATATATATATATATATATATATATATATATATATATATATATATATGTATATATATATATATATATATATATATATATATATATATATATATATATATATATATATATATATATATATACACATACATACATTCATATTATTGGAATGGGGTATACATTAAAAAAGAGAGAAATATATATAATATTTTCACAGTTATTTCTATATATGATGATATCTGATGAAAAATATCTACCTACTAAAAATACATAAACTAAAAAAAAAATATTCCCTAGAACTAAAAAAAAGTTACTGAAAAATGCGTTCCGTCTTTTGATTATCAAATCGATATAGAACATCTGGTTTTTTCATCAACATTGCTGGAAAATGAACTCCACCATAATGATTTTTGTTTTTTAAGAAATAACTATATTTTTAGAAATATATGTTTCCAGTGAAATTCCTTCAAGCTTTGCTATAGGTATTACATTATAAGTATGCACAATATATTGTAAACTAATCTTAATCCGTTGGCAAATATTTTTTTTGTTCCCCAAACAAGAAAATAATTACAGAATAACTTAATAAAATCGTTGATGTTCATATTGATGTTACAAACCCACGGGTGTTAGTGAAGTGTTTCAGCGTGTTGTTATCAGGGAAGGTTTGGGGTGTTTGTGCGGGTGTTTGTGCATGTAAGAGTGTGGGTGTTTGTGCATGTAAGAGTGTGGGTGTTTGTGCATGTAAGAGTGTGGGTGTTTGTGTGGGTGGGAGTGTGGGTGGAGCCACGTGAAAAGGTTGAGTATTGATGAGCACGTATGTTGACAAACTTGGTGACGGCCACGAAGGTCTCATTAAGATGATGGAACGCGACTCTAAACAAACCCAGCGTGGAGGGTCGGGAGGAGAAATGAAAACTACATTAGAATCAAACAATTGTATACAACTACAACAAAATACATTTATCGAGAAACAGAGCCTTACCTTCTTCAGTTTACTATCGAAAGCGAGACTACTGTGTGTTCCCATCCATCTTGAGAACACTCGTCCATCTTTGTTTATCACGCAGCGCTGAGCCGCGGCAGACCCGAGTACTTTCCAGCAGCGTCTATGGTCATAAAGCTTTGTTAACACCCTAACCTGGGGAGGAGGAGGAGGAGGAGGAGGAGGAGGAGGAGGAGGAGAAGAAGATGAAAAGAAGAAGAAGCAGAAGCAGAAGCAGAAGAAGAAGAACCTAGCGAAGTACCTCAATCACTCTCCCTCGGGCTGTCTGGTGAGCGCCTCCCGTGATGAAGCTTTCGGTAAGACAGCCCAATCAGCGCCGTTTCCGTTTCATTGATCACACTGTCGGCCGCCGCGCCTTCACCATTCCGTTACCGATTGCCTCAAGACTCTCTGACGCCTCGTTCGTTACCTCACGTTCTGCAGCCACGCTATACAAGCCCGCCCTTGCCTCCTGCCTCCCCTTCCTCCCTTGTTTCCATGCAATCTTTCTCGCCGTTTGTTCCGGAATTAACTCGTTTTCTGGGAGAGATAATATCGTAGCCTATGAGGGAAAATAGAGCATCCCACCTCATTCTTTACTCGATTTAGGGAAGGGAAGCACGCTGTTAATGTCTTGCACTAAACACAACCTGGTGTGACTTGTGCTCAGCTTCATTAGATGGACTTAAGGAAGAATTTATCCTCCCGCCTGGTCGATGCAACCTTGAAACTGAGTGATCATGTTTCACCCTAACCAGGTATTAGAGAAACAATGGCTATAAAAATTATTAATATTTTTCTTCGTGAACAACAAAGGTTTGAAATCTAATCCCACGCATGACCAAAGCCTAAGTAAGACCTAGACAAGAATTTACTTTAAAAAACAACTACTCGTAAGTCAAGAACAGTAAAATAACTCCACTTTTTATGTTGAGGGAGCGATAGTCAGCGTTTTATCCACTGAGTTTTACGTGGAACCAAATGGCTACTTGTCTTTTCATGTAAACAAGAAAAGAATGAATAATTGTATATGAATCAGCGGGTGAATGGTGAATAAACCTGACGATGAATGTATGGAAGGTGAATAATCATGTAGAAATGAGGTGAAGAGACTCGCTACACATCCTTATCACAACACGTCAGGAGTCGAGGTAATATAAGTCGTCACCTCGCTCACCACCATCCCCTCAGACTTCTCGTAGGTTAAAGGTGAGCAATAAATTACCTTCTGCCAATCAAGGGATACGTCTGTGTGTATTAAGGTGCCAAGCAGGATGGATGTGTGTTGCGTGGCGGGAAACACAATTTATCTTAATGAAGCGAATGTTGTGGAAGGAAAAAAAGTGTTTCTTCCTTGAGGTAAGATATGAGAAAGGAATATGATTATGTTTATGAGGTCAAACTTTTATCAATGGGGTATATTATTGTCTTTACGGAAACCACCTAACGAAATATACGAGGCACTTTTTATTTTATAAATTTAACTGCAGATAAAAAAAAAAACTTTATAAGCTGAATGTAAAATATGAAAAATAACTTAGTCTGTTTATGATAGATGTGCATAAACAACATCGTTAATATATATTTGTTCACATTTAGTTAACGTCATTTCCCTCGCGAGTCATGTATTACACGTCAAGGTCCCACGTGTCCTGTCAAGGCTGTCACGAGTCCAACAAAACACCACAGAGAGAGAGAGAGAGAGAGAGAGAGAGAGAGAGAGAGAGAGAGGGAGAGAGGGAGAGAGGGAGAGAGGGAGAGAGAGAGAGAGAGAGAGAGAGAGAGAGAGAGAGAGAGAGAGAGAGAGAGAGAGAGAGAGAGAGAGAGAGAGAGAGAGAGAGAGAGAGAGAGAGAGAAAAATAAAAAGAGAAAGAGAGAGAGAGAGATTGAATAAAAAATAAATGTCTGTGGCTCAAGCACTAGGTTCTCAGGTTCTCACACAAGTTCTCAGCACCAGGCAGAGAGTGACCTTAAGAGTGTAGCTTCGTGGGCGTCAATCATTATCACATTACTTGAGAGGATCCACCAGGTTCAAGTGTTTCAATCCTTTGTGTTTGGAATTTGAAACTGTAATATTATTTTTCCGCCAACTTTTTTCAACCAGTTTACATATTTTTGTGTATTTCTGGTGTTGCATTTGTCTCATGAAAGTGTTGCTCCTCATTGTGTTGGTGTCGATGCTTATTAATGTGGTGTTGTGACTTGACAGCTTAATAAGAATGTGTGAGTACTTGATAACACAGCAGTAGACAGTTCAACACCATAAATTAAGAAAAAGCTGAGATTCTGTTGAAAAGTTGATTCAGTTATATTCTTGACTCGAGCGACGGTAAAAAAAAAGTAACTTGAAAGGTCAGAAGATGAAAACTTTGTTCGTGATCATTACTATTTTATCACTACACTTCTTAGCAGGAATTTCATACTGCACAGCTACATAACCCAGTATGTGTGTGTGTGTGTGTGTGTATGTGTGTGTGCGTGTGCGTGTGCGTGTGCGTGTGTGTGTGTGTGTGTGTGTGTGTGTGTGTGTGTGTGTGTGTGTGTGTGTGCGTGTGTGCGTGTGCGTGTCGGTGTAAGAGGTGTGAATGTTCATACTACATAGTAATACAAAGTCACATTAATTTTATATCATATTTTGGTGTAATTTGCTCATAATTATTGATGATTGTTTCCAGAGATTGGGTAAAGGGTGTATAAGGGTGTGTAAGGGTGTATAAGGGTGTGTAAGGGTGGATAAGGGTGGATAAGGGTGGATAAGGATGTGTAAGGGTGTATAAGGGTGTATAAGGGTGTGTAAGGGTGTGTAAGGGTGTATAAGGGTGTGTAAGGGTGGATAATGGTGTATAAAGGTGTATAAGGATGTTTAAGGGTGTTTAAGGGTGTATAAGGGTGTATAAGGATGTATAAGGGTGTATAAGGGTGGATAAGGGTGGATAAGGGTGTATAAGGGTGGATAAGGGTGTATAAGGGTGTATAAGGGTGTGTAAGGGTGTATAAGGGTGTATAAGGATGTATAAGGGTGGATAAGGGTGGATAAGGGTGTATAAGGGTGGATAAGGGTGTATAAGGGTGTATAAGGGTGTGTAAGGGTGTATAAGGGTGTATAAGGGTGTGTAAGGGTGTATAAGGGTGTGTAAGGGTGGATAAGGGTGGATAAGGGTGTGTAAGGGTGTATAAGGGTGTGTAAGGGTGTATAAGGGTGTGTAAGGATATATAAGGGTATATAAGGGTGTATAAGGCTGTATAAGGGTGTGTAAGGGTGTAAGGTTGTCATTAGCGGCTGTGAATTGGATGTATTTATTTTATTGGAAGAAATAATTTGAATTATGATTGCAATGGTTGTTGATAGTTTTGATTTATGTTGTTGACATCAATACGTGTGTGTGTGTGTGTGTGTGTGTGTGTGTGTGTGTGTGTGTGTGTGTGTGTGTGTGTGTGTGTGTGTGTCTGTGTCTGTGTGTGTGTGTGTGTGTGTGTGTGTGTGAGTGTGTGTGTGTGTATTTATGAAACGAGGGCACACACACATTCGAACACACACACACACACACACACACACACACACACACACATTCGAACACACACACACACACACACACACACACACACACACACACACACACACACACACACACACACACACTTTTATTCAAGGCAGACAATTCCATAATAAATTTGAGTTCGTTAGTCTAGACGAGGCTTTCATCCCATTGTCAAGTATTATTCATTAGTGTGTAATATTTATTTGACTTATTCACGTATACATTATAACTTGAATGATGTTTTTTTATCCCAAATGCTGACTCAACTGTGGTAATTGCAAGCTAATTTTTGTTTCTTCCGTATGAAAATAATGTGTGTGAGTCCCGCAACATTACCAGTGATGATGATAATGATGATAATAATAATACTCACTATATCAATAGACCCTAATTATATCCCATTAACAAAGGGAATGCCAGATTATGACTCTTTAGGGTTGTGGGTGAATTTAAACTCCCCTTCCCCCTCTACGCTTTGTCTCATCTCATGGTAGGACGAAACATAGAGAGGAGAGGCTCCCCACCCCTCACTCCGTCCCTGGTGGTCACCTCTTACATCACGGAGGGAACACAGTGGCTGTATTCCCCCAACCTGACCACTCATGTGCGACCAACCGGAAAATTATGGTGATTAGAATGATAATTATAATGATGATTAGAGTAATAATAATAATAATAATAATAATAATAATAATAATAATAATGATAATAGTAATAATAATAATGATAATAAAAGCTACTACTAATAACATTAACACCAACAACAATAACAACAAGAAGGGCAATCACATTAATACACATTTCTATTAATTTCATTCGTAGAGTAACAAACCATTCTAAATAACTACCTAAGACCAAATTAAAAACATCTATGTAATAAAATAGAATCATTTACACTTTTATTTATACATCTATCCGTCTGTCATCCTATCTGCTTACCTTATACATCCATCCATTTATCTGTCTATCTATCTCTGTTTCTGAATATCTATATGGAACGCAGTGTAGTCAGCAGTGTGGTTCAGTAGTGAGCGCAGGTCCAGCTTTGGTACAGAGGCGAGGGTGCAGCGGCCCGGCAGAGGCAGTAGGAGTCTGACCGGCTGACTGCCCGATCCAATCATAGCTAAATGTCCCTCCCGCTGTTGGAATTAATTTATGTTCTCACCCCCAATCATTGCCACACTTCCTTTCCTACTCTTTTTCCTTCCCTTCCTCCAGCCAGTCGTTTATTTTCTCTCTATCTATCATTCTCTGTCTACTTCTTGCTTGTATTTTTCCTCCTCCTCGTCCTCTTCGGCTTTTTCTTTGTCTTCCTCCTCCTCCAACTCCTCCTCCTCCCCCTCCTCCTCCCCCTCCTCCTCCCCCTCCTCCTCTTCTTCCTCCTCCTCCTCCCCCTCCTCCTCTTCTTCCTCCTCTTCTTCCTCCTCCTCTTCTTCCTCCTCCTCTTCCTCCTCCTCCTCTTCCTCCTCTTCCTTCTCCTCCTAAGCAAAGGTTAATCAGAGGTTAAATCAAGATATTCCTCCACCTAACTATATAATTGTTTGAGACGCGATCGAAGGACGTGAACTGAACTGAACCCAACCAGAGAAAAAGACCTAAACTCACAAATTTCCATCCAGATAAGACCGAACACACAATAACTAGACCAGCCTCACCCAAAACAAGACCAGAACTAGACCTTAGCATCACTCCAGACCACGACTATTATAAGCTTAAAAAAGAAGAAGAAAAAACAACACCCACCTACCGCTCCACACAACTTATAATTATCATGACTCGTTAAGTATCTCGCCAACAGTGATAATGAGGACGACGACGCACAATGAATACTAAAACAATAAAGATATGATTAAAGACCAACTATTCTCGCCCTGTCTCTTTCTTCTATCCTCTCCCTTCATCTCCCGCCTTCTCCCTTTAGCGCCCTTCGTCTCCTGTCACCCTCAACATCCTCTTCTCATTGCCTCCTCCCTCCTCCTCTGTCCGTACCTCATCTCTCCCCTTTAATCCTGTTTCCTCCTCTCTGCCACCCTTCTACATCCTTAGTGTCCCCAATATCGGGTGTCCTAAGACGAAGTAGCCTCTTGTAGATGTGAATATAGAGGAGTAAAAGGAATATTACTTCTTTATTCTATGTTCTGAATTAAAGGGAATTACATTGATGCTAGTGAATAAAAAAATGTGTTGTACTGTTTTATTAAGTGTTCAGTGTTTTTGTATTAACATCGGAAATAAGAAACTGAACGTAGATGTAAAAAGGAAAGTAAATTGTGGTAGCTGTGTATATTTACTTGCATACATGTACCCTTGCATTAGTGGGAGAAAATGTGTTTAAATCTTGATATATCACTGCTGCCGGATATACAATCACAGTGTGTGGGTGTGGGCGTGGGTGTGGGTGTAGGTGTGGCTAAGCTTAACGTATATACATCCAGATCCTCCTTCGTTGAGCCACATCCTGGAAACACCCACGATATGTTGTCTGTCAAGTTGCATTTTTTCCTGTCGCATCCTGCTCCCCTTCCTTGAGTCAATCAAATAAAGTTACTGAACTGAGAAACTGGAAGGAAGGGACATGTTATTCTTACACTATTTATGCAAGTGTAGGTAAGGCTGGTAAGGGATGTGCAGAGGATGAAAAAAAAAACTAACAAATACAGATAGACGAAAAGATTGGAATAGTCAAAATGTAATGTATTTCCTGAAGTAACTGTACACTCGTTATGGTTGAAAGGAGTGTGTGTGTTGTGATGTTTTGTTGTGTGTATGCGTGATTAATTAACACGTTTGGTATATTACATTTTTGTTGAAATGGGATCGCGGATGTAAGAATCATATCGAAAAATGGAACAATGGCAGTGTTTGTATATGATTATTCTTATATATACATAATACTGAGTGATGAGTGTTAGGATGAAGTGTTTCCTGTTGTTTTATGTCGAGTGTAGTGTGTGTGTGTGTGTGTGTGTGTGTGTGTGTGTGTGTGTGTGTGTGTGTGTGTGTGTGTGTGTGTGTGTGTGTGTATTTGCCAGCAGCGTGTTTACCTGCTGTATGCATGACTGTATGCGTGCATATTGAATGTTAAATGTTTTTTCTCTTCACCAAAGGCTGGCGGCATATCGCTCAATAAAGAAATCAACAGATAAATACAGTGAAACATGAAATAAAAGCGCTAGCATTTTATCCTGCCATTTCCCGCGGTGAATATCCCTCCTCCTCCACTATCCCTCTCCCTTCCTCTTTCTCCCTTCCTCCGGCCTTTTCCCCTCCCTCAGGTCACGAGAGGTCGAGGGGTCACAGCTAAGGTCACGGAGGGGACGTCAGAAGCCCCTCCCTGCGCAGCCTCCACACCGAGAAGCGTGAAGCCTTTCCGGGCACGAAATGAAGCTTGTGGCCGATTGATTGGTGCCGAAGAGCGTGGGAATGCGATAGACCCAATTACCTGCATAGATGAGGGAATTTGCAGCTCCCTTGACGAATTTGTGTGCTCTTCCTGGCGTGGAGAGGACAGAGAAGGAAGATGAGGGGTAGAGCTAGGGAAAGAGTAAGAGGAGGAGGCATAAGGCTAAGGAAGGAGAGAGAAACAAGAAAGCAGTGTGAAGGACTAGGCGAGGGTAAGATAAAGGGGAAGAGGAGGTATAAGACTAAGGGGAGAAGAGAGGAACTAAATCGCAGTGTGAGGAACTAGGAGAGGATAAGATTAAGTGAATGAACTGTTGGTGTGTCAAGGAGGAACGAACTAGAGAACGAGGACAATGAAAGAGTGTTTGAAGGTTAAGGACGCGGGAAAAATGACTGACCTGGTGAGTGTAGGAAAGTGGTGATCGAAGAGAAAGGGTGTGTGTGCAAGGGTGTGTGTATATGAGAGAGAGAGAGAGAGAGAGAGAGAGAGAGAGAGAGGAGAGAGAGAGAGAGAGAGAGAGAGAGAGAGAGAGAGAGAGAGAGAGAGAGAGAGAGAGAGAGAGAGAGAGAGAAGAGAGAGAGAGAGAGAGAGCGTGTATGTGACTTTCCTCGATTTTACTTGTTATTAGTAGTTGCAAGTTATATATATATATATATATATATATATATATATATTATATATATATATATATATATATATATATATATATATATATATGCATACACACTCGACTTATATACTCTTTAAAAAAATTTTATGTATTCCTTCACACCTTTGTCTGTAGGCCTCTTAGGGAAGAAAGACTCACCCTCGCACCACACTGTGAGGGTGAGTCTGGGTGAGTGTAGCCAGTGGTCTGTCAGTCTATGGGATGAGTAACAAAGAACAGCGAATGAGGTGCTTAACACTCACTCTCGCTCTATTTTCTTTCTCTTCTCTATCTGTCTTTCTCTTTTTATATTTTTTTTATCTAGCTCTCCCCCCCTCCCCCCCAACACACAGACCGGACACACCTAAAATCTTAAACATGAAGGGAAAAAAAACTGCAAAAACAAATAATGAAACAACACTCGACTTTTCTTAATTTCACACAAATTCCAGTAAGAAAAGCAACTTAAATATATCTAAAAAGTCTGGTTATATTAATTCAACATTCACTTTTCTGTCATGAAATCACATCACACCTGCAATAAATAAGAAACCAAAAAGCAGGTAAAAACGACCATTCCTTTTTTATCTTAATTGCATCTTTTACACTGTTCTTTTTATCATGAGTTTGAATATCTTAGACTTTTTTTAATCCTCTACTTCTTTGTTGTAATTTGCACCGTGAAGGTATTAAGAGTGTAGGTAATGGTGCTTTTATAATCCCATTCTCCTTCTGCTTAACGATTGGCGGGAAGAAGAGACGGCAATGTGAGAAGGAAAAAAACAATACATTATCTGAGTGTTTCAAGCTTATCAAAAACCTTCCCGTGAATCCAAC
>JAXIVD010008023.1:0-18514 GCA_036785275.1 Cancer borealis | reverse complement strand
ATAGCTCTGTCCTCAGAGAATTATAGATACATGGAATGGGATTGAAATAAGAGATTGATAATGGCAAATAATATATAACATATTGAAAGGAAAAACTATACAAAATATAGATACAGAGACAAGGCCTACTATAGTACAACTAAGGTAAATATTACTATGTAAATACCACACACACACACACACACACACACACACACACACACACACACACACCAGCAGCACACACAACACACACACACACACACACACACACACAACACACACACACACACACACACATACACACACACACACACCCCAGACACACACAACCCATATTCATAGATACACAGGCATACAGACACACACACACACACACACACACACACACACAACACACACACACACACACACACACACACACACACACACACACACACACACACACGGAGAAACATATACACAGATACACACACATGCAGATTCAAACAGCCGTTCCGTTGGTCAGTGGTCAACATCTCCGCCAAGGCGTGGGTTCGTATCCCGCTATGATCGCTAAGATTTTTCACTGACAAGGAGGTGGTTACTGTCCTTCTTGAGCAAGGAGATGGGTGAGTGTGTGATGTATGGCAGGTTCTTAATCCTTACCCATAGATTCGTCTCTAAGACCTCTGAGCTCATTCGGGGAAGGGTAATTGCTGACGATCACAAGTACAGTGCGTGATCCTCTAGAGTCTAGAAGATCAACCATCGTCTAGAGTCTAAACCTTGATGAATAACACCCCCGCCACACACATGTTGATGAGGAAGTCATAACGTAAGTTGGGATTGAAGAACAATCTGTAGAATGTAGGTAGTTTACTGAGAGAAAATGGTAAGCTAAAAGAACAAGTGGGAGGCTCACAAGAGTAGCCTCGGGCAAACTGAGGATGCGTGCGGGACCGCGAGCATACACAGAGAGCTTTGAGTTGCAAGTTAGTTGAATAACTATGACAGTAATACAAGGGAAAAAGTAAATACACGATAAATACATACTTTAGAATACATGGTATAATATCCTATATCTCCTTCCCCCTTTCACGCTCAAAACCTGCTGGTTTTTTAGGGGAGACATTTTGGCCTCGATGCGAAACGAACGGCGAGGCTGGACAGGCTGGGACGACTCTTAGGTCCGGAGGCGTGCCTGTCTCTGTCCGGAGGGGCTGTTGGGTTGGGGCGAAGTTGGTTGAAGGAAACGGTGGTTCCTCCATCATACCCGGCCGCTAGGCATCCGGATGAGGTAGTCACGGCAGTTGCCTATACCCATGACGTGCACAACTTTGTCCCACCGCTTTGTAGTCGGGTCCTGGATACAGACAATATAACCCACCAGGAGAGGTGCGTTGTGAGGTTTTAGCGTGAGGCGTGGGCGTCGTACCGTTCTATGGCATCGCTGAGGACGGGTGGCGGCTCGATGGTCACAGCTCTCAGCCCTGGGCTTGCCACTGCTGCTGGAAGACCTTGGCGTGGGCAGGAACACAAGAACGAAGAAGGTGGCCGTAGAGCACCTTGAGCTTGGGAACGACCAATGTGGTTTTGGGGTGTTCCGGAGCTCAAAGAGGCTCCTCTGTCGAACGCTTCACATTCGAAATTTCCCTAAGGGGGGCCACCTTTTGGATGAGATGTTTAACCGCTTTCACAGCGGACTCAACGTGGCCATTCGACTGTAGGAAGTGGGGCGTCGACGTGTTGTGACGTTCGAGGAACTCAGCAAACTCCCGGCTGGCAAACTGTGACCCTCATCTGTGCATAGACAAATTGGGACGCCAAACTCGCGGAAAGAGGTGGCTGGAGGTGACGGATGGGTCGCAGAAGAGGTAGTATCAGGTCCACATGACACCACTACAGGCCATCCAGAGAGACAGGTGACGATAACTAGGAAAGCCTTCCCAGCTACGTTGAAGTCGGCCGACACTGACTCAAAGAGCCTGATAGGGTTGGCATCGCATCGTAGAGGCTCTTGCTGCTGACTTGGTTGCCTAGTACCTGGCATTGCTCGCAAGCAATAAACGACATTCACGATGTCCGAGTCGATGCCAGGCCGGTATACCACTTGTTGTCCGGCGCTTGGTGACCTCTGCGCTACGGTGGACTATCATATAGGCAGTTCAAGACACGGTGGTGGAGGGGCAGCGGGCGCCTGTACATGGACAAGTTCGTCTTCGGTTTAGAGGTTGTCCCGTAGTTTCCAGTACGGACACGTTGGGTAGAGTTGTAGCTGTCTCTTGGGAAACCTGCCTGACACACTGAAAGAGCTCAGAGTAAGCAGGGGTTTTCAGTTGGCTGCCCGACGAAACTCGTCCATGGCTTACGTCGCTGGATTGCCCAAAAGCATCAAGAGACTCAACTGCTTCGTAGGGTGATACACCTGTCGGAGAAGCTGGTTTCAGCAGCCAAGGACAATCATCTTCACATGTCGACTTGCCCATTGAAGAGCGAGAGAGGGCATCTGGGATGCAAAGCTCCTTGCCCGGGCGCCAATTCGTCGGTGTAGATGAAGGCTGAGATCTTCTCCTTCAGACGCTGAAGACGAGTGGTTTGTCGATGGCGTCCCAAAGAGGTAGCTGTTGAGAAATGGGGATCAAAAGGTAATGGTCAGTCGCAAAGCTGAAGTTTTGGAGCTCTGCGAGGTAGGTAGAGACTTGCACTTCATCATCGTCCACACTACTGCCAGTAACTCCAACTCAATGGCGCGGATCTCAGTATCCGTTAGGAATCATGAGTCACATTGGATGAGCCTCAACTGTCCCTCCGACCGTTGATCTTGTAATAGAGCGTACTCCAGACCGTATAGACGTGAACCGTCTGTCTTGTAGGACGGTCGGGAGGATGGATTGAAGGATGGCGAGGACCCGGTGGACAGGATAAGGCTTCCTTTACCTCTGGAAGGCCTGGTCGTGGGTCGTTTTTGGGGGTCATCAATGGGGCGGAAGAGGAGCAAGCAGCAACAGAGATGTCGGGTGAGGAACTCTGCCAGCTGGTTTACCAAACCCATGAATGACCGCGAAGTCAGTCAAGTTGGCTGGCTTGACACAAGTCCATGATAGCACAAACCTTTTCAGGGGTCTGCAGTGATGCCATCACTAAAACGCTGGTAGCCGCAGAAGCGAACTTTTGGTGCGGCCCAAAACAAACTTCTCTGGCGTTTAGAGTGATCCCGTTGTGCTCTGTATCTGGCGAGGACTTGGTTGACACTACAGAGGTGTGTCATGTAATCCTCGCTCATACAAAAAGATGTCGTCAATCTGTTTGATCACATTGCAACACTCCCTGAGGCGTGAGGTTCGACTCGTCGACAAAAGGCGTCTCCTGTGGGTGCGAAACCCATAGAGCCCTCGTAGGTTGGCCAAAACGGCCATAGGGATCGATGAAGGGTCGTTAAAGGCTGGTCTTCCTCTACCAACGGAATCTGCCAATAGCCGCATAAGGCGTCTATGGTGGGTGAAGAACTGGGCCTGTTCGGAGACCCTCTGCGTGTAGTTGCAAACGCGCGAGAGGAATGGGTGGGCGGAGCGGGATGAAACCTGGCTGTTGAACCTGGACGGGTCCATGGTGATTCGTAAACCGCCATTAATTCTTCGCCATGACGACCATAAGGTTGGCACCAAGGAAATGGGTCGTCGCTGTCCAGCTGGAGCCTTCCAGCTGAGCTTCACCGGATCCTGGTAAGCAAAGGGGGATCAGGCGTGGGGTTGTAAATGGCGAAGGGCTATGCGTCTTTCCCTTGAAAGTTGGATGCGCATGGGCAGACTCTGCCATGGGTTTCAACGGTGAATCCCGTAGGTCCTCCTTCTTCTACAAGCTACTTGAGGAAATATTCCTTGGTAGCTTCAGGGGATGTGGTGTTCCGAGAGTGGAGTGGGAGTGGTCAACTCAGCTTGGGAAGGAGCCCAAGGCAGCCGGCATTTTAAAGCCGTCAGCGTTGTAAGTAGGACAAGGATGGGGCGGCGGTCGAGATCAGACTTAGAAATCATAGGCTCTTGAGGTGCTGTAGGCCTATCACCGTAGAGGTCTCTGCACCAGTGTTAGGTATCACCTCGATATTTCCTGACTCTCCAGCCGTGCGTGACGATAACACTGATGGTGGGAATTCGGCGTAGGTGTCTCACGTGCTGTCGACTCGACTCGTCTGTAAGCTGGTATGCTACTTTGGAGGCTTGGGGTTTCCAAAGGGTGAACTGAGCTCGCGCTTACGTGGAAAGGAGTGGAGCGTCTTTCTTGTCCCCTGCCCTCGTATTCTTGGGCTATTATTAATCTTGCCTTGAGGTTTGGGTTGTTACGTTCTGCAAATCTGGTCAAAGTGCCCATACCTGTTGCATTACTCTGCACTGGACACTCCGGGCTGTGAGCAGCCTTGTATGTGGGACCTATAGCCAGTTTTGCCATAACAGATGCACGTAGCTTCTGTGCCAGGACAAACCATTGGGGGCCATGCTGCTAGTTTCTCGCATCTCTTGCAAGAAGATGACGTGTTAGCAGACCGGGACGTGCCTCTGTCTTCATTTTGTGAGCCGCCTTCTTTCCTGTTTTGTACTGGGAGTTCTTGCGGTGCTGGAGGAGGACCCGTGAAGCAGAAGCGGTTGACTTCGTAGCCTCGTAAGAGCGGCATGTACATCACCACATATCCGAGTGTGCAAGAGGCGTCCAGGGGTGATAATTTTCTGCACGAGTTCTTCATCATTGACGCACTGTGAGGATGCCGTGTTGAGTTCAGGATTCCTCACAGTCAGCGTCGTGGTATTTGCAGACGTCGATTTCCTTTCAGAGGCCCTTTAACCTGACAAAAAAAGTCAGCAAAAGATTTACCTGCAGCCTACTTGCAACAGGTGAATGTTCGTCGTCGGAGTGCTTCGTTGCTGGAGTCCTTGATATGCTTCTGAAGGATTACAAGTATCTCTTCGACGGAAGAGTATGAGTCTGGAGGCACCTATATCGTAGTGCCCCAGCACTCTTTGGATCTCTAGTGACAAGCACATCCTAAGCTGAATCAGTTGCTTGGGATTGGGGCAGGCTGCTTAGGTCGACCATCCGTCCCGCGTAGTCCTTCTATCGTCGTCGCAACTCTGAAGTTCAGAGAAGTAACATCAGTAGAGAGGGCCAAGGTGGGGCGGGTGGAACAGCTGCTTAGGGGTGCAGACGCGGCGACTGTATTGTTTGGGGAGGACCATAACCGATGATGTAAGACCCCGGCGGTATATTTCGAAATCAACATAATTTTAACCATACGTTTCGCCCTCGCACAGTAACGCAACATGACTCTGCCTCAAGATTGGTTGGCTAACGCTCGGCTCTCTTGCAGCCCCTTCACCCCTGCCATCCCCTCCCCCAGCTTTCTCTCTCGCCTCGCTTCCATCTCCTTGCACCCCAGCTTTCTCTCCCCGCTCGCCTCCATCTCCCTTACCTCTGCATTTCTCTCCAGTTCTCTCTCATGCTCTCTCACTGCCTTCCTTCCCCCCAATAGGTTAGGTTAGTTAGGTAACGAAGCCTTACCTAACCTCCCCCACATAGATTAGGTTAGGTAACCCTAACCATAATAATGGGGTGAGGTAGGCAGAGACGAGAGAGAGAGCAGCACGAGAGCGAGCGAGCGAAGAGAGAGAGAGAGAGAGTGAGAGTGATGAGATGAGAAGAGAGACAGAGAGAGGGTGAGAGGAGAGAGAGAGAGAGGAGAGACGAGATCGAGAGGCCGAGACGAGAGACGAGGAGGAGAGAGAGCGAGAGAGACGGAGAGGGAGAGAGAGCGAGCGAGCGGAGCGAGGCGAGGGAGGAGGAAGATGAGAGGAGGAGGATGGAGGGAGGGAGGGACGGGAAGGGCGAGGGCGAGGCATGTAGGGAGGGAGAGGGGCGAGGGAGGACAGAGGGTAGGGAGTCTAGAGAATCGAGAGAGAGAGAGCGAGTGACGAGAAGATGAGGAGAGAGAGTGAGAGAGAGAGAGAGAAGAGATGAGAGGAGAGAGACCGAGAGAGAGAGAGAGAGAGAGAAGAGTGTGAGGGAGAGTAACTTCGCTCGAGGAAGTCGTGACCGCTGAGAGACCTGATCATCTCCTGAAAGTGCTAGTGTTATTCTCGACTACAGTGGTAAGATTAGACTGTATCAGAGAACGAATAAGTCGAGACCGTACACCACCCGTATCGCCACATTAAACAGTAGTTTGATTTTTTTTGTTTATACATACCCTAACTCTTGTAAGACTCGACCCTTGTCATATATCGACAACACACTAGAACACATTCGGTCAGGACCCCTATACACATACCCACTATATCTATCGATATTGCACATACGGTAATTCATATACAACTACACACATACACATATGCAGTACATACACATCTCATATACATCAATACCATACATACTCACATGCCATATATATATAGTAATAGTATTATCATATATCTATACATATATATATTATAGAATGTAATAGAATAACATATATATATATATATATATATATATATATATATATATATATATATATATATATATATATATATACATACACACACATACATATATATATATATATATATATATATATATATATATATATATATATATATATATATATATATACATATACACATACATATACATACACACACATACATATACATATATATATATATATATATATATATATATATATATATATATATATATATATATATATATACATATACATATACATATATATACACATACATACATATACATATATATACATATATACATATATACAGACATATACATATATATATATATATATATATATATATATATATATATATATATATATACATATATATACACATACATACATACATACATATATATACATATACATGCATATACACATACATACATATATACATATATATACATACATACACATACATATACATATACATACACATACATACATACACACACATATATATATATATATATATATATATATATATATATATATATATATATATATATATATATATATATATATATATATATATATATATATATATATATATATATATATATATATATATATATATATATATATATATATATATATATATATATATATATACATATACATACATATAAACATAAACATACACACACACACATACAAATATATATACACACACATACATACATACTATACACGTACAGACACATTTATATGTATGTATACATACATTCACTCATACATACACACATACTTGTATAAATATAACATGATACAACAGTAGTTAGCCTTTCTGAAGCAAAGCTTTTTAGGCAAACTATGGTTATAGACGAGCTGGAGTAATCAGGCAGGAGAAAACAATGAGTATGAATCAGCAAACAGTAAAAAATCCATTTGTGTTGAGTGACAATAGTTATAGTGATACAAATACAAATATAATAGGCATGGTAAATATTGTAAATTTATATCTCAATGTAGCAAAATACGTAGTTAATATTAGTTAGTATCATTAGGTATCATGGTACATGATGGTAATTGTATCAGAATCCAGTGGCAGCAGTTTCAGTTCATATAGGTCCAGGTACAGTAGACTTGATTAACATCAATATATGCATGGTTTTAATACACACATGGCTATAATCTGTAATATTGAGACAGGTTACATGACATTATTATATCAGGGTTAGTAAGTGGTTAAAATATTATTTTTAAGTCTATTTGTGAATATGCTGATGGAGGGTGCATCTTGAATTTCGGGAGGAATAGAGTTCCACACAACAGGGCCAAGGTAAGAAATGGAGTGTTGAAATTTTGTAAGTCGATGTAGAGGAAGGGTGAGGTTATCACGATGACGGATGTTATGGTCATGAGATGGTAGTAAGTTTTGTATTGTATTTTTATTTGCATACATAAAGGTGGCTATAGCAACTTTAGTGATATCTTCTAATTTCAAGATTTTAGTGCTTTTAAATAGTGGATTTGTATGTTCAAGATAGTTACTGTTTGTTATTATTCTTACTATTTTTTTAAGTTGTAATTTTAAAGGAATTAGATAAGTAGGGTATGTAGTGCACCATATGGGATTGTAGTATGTTAGTAATGGATAAATATGAGCATAATAAATGGTTTTAAGTACATCTTGTGGCATGAGATCTTTTATTTGATAGAGTAGGGCAATGTTTCTTGAAAATTTTAAAGTGAGATTATTTATGTGATACTTGAAAGTTAGAGAGTCATCATAGGTAACACCAAGAAATTTGATTTCATTAGTTTTAGCGATTAATTTATTATTTATATGTAGTTGAGGAAGAGTTAGTGTACGTTTTATTGTAAATAGCATGACATAAAGTTTTGTTAGTATTAATAGTGAGTCTGTTGCATATGTTTTTAATATATATTAATGACATTTCAGAAATTTTTTCGGAGGCTAAAACAATATTATTTGCTGATGACATGACCGTATACCTGACTGGCCCAAATCCAGATCAGCTCATACATTGTGCTAATAATGAACTTCAAAAACTTCATGAATGCACCATTCATGAAGTTTTTGAAGTTCATTATTAGCACAATGTATGAGCTGATCTGGATTTGGGCCAGTCAGGTATACGGTCATGTCATCAGCAAATAATATTGTTTTAGCCTCCGAAAAAATATCTGAAATGTCATTAATATATATTAAAAACAACAGAGGATCTAGGACACTACCTTGTGGGACACCTAGTGTAACTAATGTTGTGGAAGACTTTTCACCATTAAAGATAACATGTTGCTGTCTGTTTGATAGATAATCCTTAAACCCTGTGAGTATTGTGCCACGAATTCCATAATGATGCATTTTACTAAGAAGAATGTTGTGATTGACTGTATCGAAAGCTTAAGCAAAGTCGATAAATATGGATAGTACAGAGAGTTTATTGTCAATGGCAGAAAACACTGCATTGGAGAATCTATTTAGTGCTATGAAAGTATTGCATTTTGGTCGAAAACCAAACTGTGAGGGATTTAGAATTTTTTTGTTTTCCATATAACGTGTTAGATGTATTTTCATAAGAGTTTCAAATATTTTTGAGAAAATTGTGAGTTGAGAAATTGGTCGGTAATTTTTAGGGTCATTCATGGATCCAGATTTGTGAATGAGGGTGATCTTGGCAACTTTCAATATAGCTGGAAAGGTTCCAGTTACAATAGACTGGTTGAAGAGTATAGTCAGAATATAGTGAGAATAGATTACAATTTCTTTTAATAACAGGAACTGCTATGTCATTTATACCAGAGTTTTTGTTATTTAGTGACTTAATTACTGGATTTAAATCATAAGTTGAGAGAATAGGGAATACCATGGAGTGAGGGTAGTTACCTTTTACATAAAGGTTTGGGTTTACGTTGGATTGTGGGAGATTACCTTCAAGTTCTGGTGCAATGGTGGAGAAATAGTTACTGAAAGCTTCAGAGATATCTGATGGATTTTCTAATAACGAATTACTATATTGTAGGGTCTTAATTATATGTTTATTGTAAATATTACCTTTTAGCTCATTAATTGTCTGCCATATTTTTTTTGTTTGTTCTGAAATTACTAAATATTCGCGATAATGGTTGGATTTTGCAACACGTATTACTTGGATTAGATTGTTTCTGTACTGCTTATATATATCATGTGAAATTGTTCCCATTTTGTACATCTTAAAAAGTTTACATTTATGTTTAATTGAGTTTAGTATTCCATTAGTGAGCCAAACATTTTGAAGTCTTTTTAAAGTTAAATATTTTGTTTTTATAGGAAAGTATTTGTTATAGAGTTCATATAGAGTATTAAGGAAGACGTTAAAAGTATCATTAGTGTTGGCTAGAATGAGGATTTCTTCCCAATTTATTTTATGTAATTCATTAATGAATGAGTTATGGTTAACATTATTGAAGTTTCTGAAGTTGATCTTATGCTTAATGTTTGGTATAGATTGTTGGGTGATATTTATGAATATGGGGAGATGGTCTGACATACAGTATTGGAAAATACCTGACAAGGATGGTGGTGTAAAGTTAGTCCAGATATGGTCTAGCAGTGATGGTTGACCAAGGTCAGGACAGGACTATCAGGAAATCTCGTTGGTCGAGAAATATGTGGAAAGTAATTTAGGGTTTGCATAGCATTAAGGAATAAATTTGTTGGGAGATGAGTGGCATGTTCAAGTAAATTAATGTTAAGGTCCCCAAATATAATTGTTTTGTTATGTCTAAAAATTTCGTTAGTTAGTAATTCATTGATAATATCTGAAAACTCATTAACAGCTATATGTTTACTTTGAGGTCTATAAATAACAGTGATTATATATTCAGTATTTTCTATTTTTAGCCTAACTGAACACATTTCAATATTTCTATTAATAAATGCGAACTGGTTTAGGAACTGGACATTGATTACATCTTTAGTATAAAGAGTAATTCCCCCATGCTCTCTATCAGTTCTTATTAGATGAATTGGAGTATAATGTTCTATGGAATAAAGATGTTTAGTATGTTCTTGAAGCCAGGTTTCTGTAACAGCAATTACATCAGGTGGCGTAGGTAAGCAAGCGAGAAATGATTTTAGGGAGTCAAAGTTTTTGTGTAGTGATCTAATATTAATATGTATAATGTTTAGGTAATTGTTTCCTAGTGTATCTGTAGCAGAGTTGTATTCTTCAATACTGTAATATCTTGATAAAGAGTTGACATCATATTGACCTGAAATCATCTTAATAACATTTGATTCAAAGTTATTATTATCACTGTTTTGGTTTACATTATCATATAGTGATTTGTAAAGGTTCTCCATAAGAAATATATATGTAGAAATAATAAACGAAATAACAACACACACAAAAAATTAAATAAAACGACACAATACAGTATAGGCTCACTAGGTAAGCAGTGAGTAAGTAATAGAGGTGGTACAAGAGGTGCATGATATAATGTGCAGGCAAACTTTCCACCATTTGTAAGTTTCCTTCTGGATAACATCAATACTAAGATTAAATGAATTCAATAAGGAATAAAAAGAGTCTAAGAGATTGAGAAAGTAAGATAGATTGGAATAAGAAAGGAGAAATTAGATTTAAGTAAAGTAGGAGTTAAGTAAGTTAAGTAGTTATAACTAGTAGGTAGTGTTAGATTAGTTACTTTAGGTAAGGTTAGTATAAGATAAAATCTGGTTATGGAAAAGGATGGGTTAGGTATGGTATGGTTTGTAAGTAATGGTAGAGGAGGTTAAGTTACGGAAAAAAAAAGTAAAGTAGTTTTTTGGGTTGTGACAAGTGAGATTAAGTTCAGTAAGGTAAGAAAAGCTGGATTCAATAAGGTAGGTTAAGGTAAAGTAAGGTAGTAAAGGATGGGTTAGGTAGGGTTTAGATTGTAAGTAACGGTATTGGAAGTTAAAGCTACGAGACATGAGACAAGAAAGATGAAGTTAAGGTAAGGTAAGAATGGTTAAGTAAGGTAGGTTAAGGTAAAGTAAGGTGAGGTAAAGTAGGGTAGGGTAAGGTAAGGTGAAGTAATAGAGGTTAGGATAAGTGAGATGAATAGAGGTTAGGTTAGGTAAGGAAGAGTAAGTTTGGGTTAAGTAAAGTAGGTTAAGGTAAAGTAACGTGAGGTAAAGTAAGATAAGTTATGGTAAGGTGAAGTAAAATATAGGTTATGTTAGGTATGTAGTAGGATAGGTAATTTAGGTGAAGGTAAGAAGGCAAGTAATGAGTAAGTATGGTTATGTAGGGTTAGAATAGGTAAGGTTAGGTAAATTTATTAGTGGGGTTAAGTGTAGAAGAAGGTGAATAAGTAATAGGGTGGTCATAAACAAGTGGTAGTTACCAGTTATATCTGTAACAGTTAGTCTGTCAAAGCAGGGAACTTAGCAAGGAAGTCATTTAAGGCTCGCTCATTAGTGATTATATGTTTTTGATTTGAACATTTATGTTTGATGCAAATTTTACCGTCTTTTGTATAGCATTGCTGGAAATGTTGCCTTTTTTCCCTTCTAATATTCCAAATAGTCTTGAATAGAGCAAGTCTTTTAGGTGTAAGGCTTTCATTAACATACATGTTTGGTTTCATGGTAATACAGACACTCATAATATCTTTTTTTTTTTGGCGGCTGTGCAATTTCACTATGATTGGGTTATTTGAGTTAGGTCTTGTTTTATTGCCCAACCTATGAGCAACATTAATGTCAGTATGTTCAATGTTTAGTTTCAATTTTGCCTTAATGGCATTGACTACAGTTTCTGTTGGGTTTTCGTTGGTAGTTTCTCTAGGTAGAGATGGACCACTGACGATAAGCGTGTCTCTTCGTTCATATTGGTTAATATCGTCTATCTGACATTCAAGGTCACTAACTTTGTTTTTTAGTACTTTAACTCAGCCTTGTAACTCATCAATTTTCTGGTCCTTACTCTCCAACATGGTTTGTAACACTTTGACTATAGTATTCACAATCACTTTACCTTCCTCAGAGAGTGTGGTGATATCATCTTGTATAGTGTTTATATGGTGCCCTGGAGGGGGGTTGGGAGTTGTAAGAGGGAACGTTATTTATTTATTTTGTTGTTAATTTCAATTAACCTTAATTTTCAATCTTATTTTAATTTTAAGCTTTCACTGCTGAAGGACCACCAGTGTGGTGCCCTGACATTAGGTTAATTTCTAAAGGGGAACTATTATGGCAATTAACAAATTATTTACTTTGATTAACTATAAGATTTATTAATGGTCACTGATGTTGTTTATTTCCCTGCATATAAAAAGAAAAGAAAAGCTGCCACCACCCCTAAAAGTTTAATGAGAATTAGGGGATTTTCAGGGAATTAAATTTCTTCCTAAAAGGGAAGTTAATATACTCGAGAGAGAAAACAATTATGACAAGGGAACTATAGGTGACCAACAAAAAGAAGGGGGAACTAACTTAACAGTTTATCTAGCTGGTAGAGTGGACTGAGTTTTACTAAGGCACATGGGTACGTGGATCTGTTTCATATCCTTTTCAATAGTGTTGAGCACTTTCCACACCTACCTTACCACACCAACGGAGGGGTTATTATACCACGAAATCACTTCTTTGGATTTAACTAGTTATTTATTTACTGTATAGTTTGGATATCACAGGCTGGACATTGAATTTTACTACATAGCTTAATTAAACTATGAGACAACTTAATTGTTCAGGACAGAGATAAACACCATAAGAAAAAAAATACACAGAGTTGGTAATACCTTATCTCACCCCGAGATATCAACTCCTCACACATACATTACAAGCTATACCCTTGACTCCCTTCCCTGAATACTTCACCCTATAAATGTTTTAATTTAGTAACTGGGCCTGAGAATAGTTAATTAACCTTTTCTCAGGGGATTTTCCTGAACTAGGGTCACGACATTACTTCTGGTTACACGAATACATAATGTAATCCTTCCTCTCCATAACACCGAGGATGGATACGAGATTCCTACTCCTGAGTATATTGGCTAGGCCTATCAGACCGTCCTATGTGACACATAGTTATATCTTTTAACTAAGGCATAACTCTGAGAGTTGGCCTTGGCTTTCTAGCCGTACATTTCACTAAAAGACAGGAAAGGAAATAAGAAATGGGTGCATGGTGTCGTGGAGGCACTCCTGTAACCGGGGCAAACGTTTAGTTTCCACTCTTGGAATAATTCACTTCCCTAACTCAGAAGTTAATACATAGTCACAATAACATAGAAATTACAATGAAAAAGGTATGTTGTACACCCTGGAATATTATTTTAGGGGCGGACAAGGGCCATGCGGTTTTGGAATTACGTTGTCCTTCTTTAAGAGAAGGAAATTAGTATTATCCACTTATAATGGATCTCAAAAGAGGTTTATATGTATTGTCAGGCAAATGGGGAAGATTATAGGCTATATAAGAATGTTGAGAGGCACGGGATCTCACAAATATTGAGAAATTACGGGAGCGATTTTACTAACCTGTAACCGGGGCAAAAGTTTAGTTTCCACTGAGGGGTGACGCTCTCGCTGGGAAAAAAACGCAGGAAATGAGAAGGGGGGAAGGAGGGGATTTTAAGAATATTCCTCCTTTGATCTTTTTACTAATTGATTATTGAAACATGAAATTGTTATCAGCTTATAGGAAATTAATTTTGACGCTGAACAAGTAACATCTAGATATCTATTGAACCTGATTTCTGGATTTATATATAGTGGGGACGATTTGGCGGACGTGACTGGTGGCACATAGGCAGGCTTGGGCGCGTGATCACATCACATGATGCAATATTACATATTTCTTAACAAAGTTTTGTGAGAAGATAACTAAGTAGGTTAATTATATTAAACTATGGAGGGCATTTTGACGAGTTAATGAATATTAATAGTAGAATATAAGATGATTCTAATCTCTTTCCATAGAAAACTGACTTAGGGGGAATGACTGTATAAAACTTGAAGATTTTTTTTGGGGGCGGCCAATTCCAATATAGACAATAATATCAATATATAATACAAAAATTATAAATGATATGTGAGTAAAAACATTTATATAATGAAGCATCACCTTGGGAATACAGGTTAATTTTATAACAATAACAAAACGAAGGCACATTCAGTAAGGCCTAGGTGAGATCAACTTGGGGGCATCACACGACTTTCCCTTCCAGATGAAATGTTTTTACTGACAAACCAAAAAAATATTACATCTTGACATGTTTACAATTTAGGAACTGGTTTTATGGTTACAAAAGTTATGATCCACCTTTGTTTTCCATCAGACTAACATTCCCTCGACTTTCCCCATCACTTCACTACTTCAGCAGTCCTTCCTGGCCAAAACACTGGCAACGTAATATGTGGTTCCTTAGAAACCAATTGCCTGGCTACTGTTGCTACTTGGCTGTAGTTCAGATCATTGTAGGGCACACCCCAGTCCACATACTCATGAGAGAAGTATGGATGATCTCTTCAACTGTACAAGATCCCGGACACTCGGTAGCTAAGTTGAGCCTTCCTGGCCCTTGACTTTCATACAAAACAAACAATAACATACATTCTCAGTCACTCATCTTCATTTACTCACAACACTTGCATTTAGTCACCCTTCATTCGTTTCCGCAGCAAGTGGTCATACAGGAAGCATTTGACAGAGCTTAGGCTACGTCCTGATGTCTCCTCCACCTCCTAACACCGGCAGACTGTAGCTTAGAGGCCTAATCACACTACTACCAGGTGTGATTCCCTCACGTTAAAGTGGCCTACAGCTTCCTGAACTAGTACATTGTGTGAGCTACACACAATCCTGTGAACTTATTTTCTACCTCAATAGTTCACCACTCCTTCAGGGCTCAAACTAGGCCCGGGGGAATTAAGGTGGATAGTCTACTGACCTGTCACACCTGGGTCGAATCACAAACAACAAACCTCCAAGGGGACTAACTCAGTATCACTATTTGTCCAAACCTGTTCCTCTACACCTTAAAATTAACACCCATTGTGGCATAGTTCTTTGGTGTTGTTTCTGCCCAGCCACTGTGTCCACACTCCTCAATACATCGCTGAGGTCCACCACGCAGCCGTGGAGGCATCGGTTCATCATTGTCTTCACCGGCACACAAAACTTCCAGAGGAGCCAGTAATCACTCCTCTTTGTCCACATGTGGCTTTAGTCTTGACTGCCATGTGAAGATTGAGGATCCGATGTCTCCTGTAGAGATCTTGAACTGCCGCGACACAAAATCCAATCCGTTGTCGTGGAAAATAGACTGGGGCATTCCGAGGCCTGCGATGTACTGCTCCATGCTCTCTAGAACAGTGTATGTGTTTTGTTTGTGTTTAAAGTTTAGGGTGCCTCTAAGTTGTTGAATCTTTAATTCACTAACCTTACTTAATTTAATTACTACTAAGAAAAATTAAACTTGAACTTTACTAAATAAATACGGCAATGTGGGCAAAACCTGACACAAATAGGTGCATACTTGAACAAAAATAACATCAACTTGCTTCCACAAAATTCATTATCTTCCTTTACATCTAACGTTTCCCGAGTTATCCTAACTATAGCGGGATAATCGTTAGGGTACCTTAATCCAGGCTAACTTACTGACTAACTTAATCCAGACTAACTTATTTACTACCTTAATCCAGGCTAACTTAACCTAACCCACTGTCACCTTAGCAAAGAGAATAAACCATATGTCACGCAGGACCCTGAGTACAACTACTTCCTTATTCATCATTCCTCTTACTTGATTATTGCATGACAAGAAACTTTTTCTATCCTCACTTGCTGTGGCAACTGTTAGGTAGTGCTCAAAAAATTTTGAATCCCACCGCTTAAGCCACCAGTATGGTGCCCTGGGGGGGGGGGGGGGGGGTTGGGAGTTGTAAGGGGGAACGTTATTTATTTATTTTGTTGTTAATTTCATTTAATCTTAATTTTCAATCTTATTTTAATTTTAAGCTTTCACTGCTGAAGGACCACCAGTGTGGTGCCCTGACATTATGTTAATTTCTAAAGGGGAACTATTATGGCAATTAACAAATTATTTACTTTGATTAATTATAAGATTTATTAATGGTCACTGATGTTGTTTATTTCCCTGCATATAAAAAAAAGAAAAGCTGCCACCACCCCTAAAAGTTTAATGAGAATTAGGGGATTCTCAGGGAATTTAATTTCTTCCTAAAAGGGAAGTTAATATACTCGAGAGAGAAAACAATTATGACCAGGGAACTATAGGTGACCAACAAAAAGAAGGGGGAACTAACTTAACAATATATCTAGCTGGTAGAGTGGACTGAGTTTTACTAAGGCACATGGGTACGTGGATCTGTTTCATATCCTTTTCAATAGTGTTGAGCACTTTCCACACTTACCTTACCACACCAACGGAGGGGTTATTATACCACGAAATCACTTCTTTGGATTTAACTAGTTATTTATTTACTGTATACCTTGGATATCACAGGCTGGACATTGAATTTTACAACATAGCTTAATTAAAGTATCAGACGACTTAATTGTTCACGACAGAGATAAACACCATAAGAAAACAAATACACAGAGTTGGTAATACCTTATCTCACCCCGAGATATCAACTCTTCACACTTACATTACAAGTTATACCTTTGACTCCCTTCCCAGAATACTTCACCCTATAAATGTTTTAATTTAGTAACTGGGCCTAAGAATAGTTAATTAACCTTTTCTCAGGGGATTTTTCTGAACTAGGGTGACCACATTACTTCTGGTTACACGAATACATAATGTAATCCTTCCTCTCCATAACACCGAGGATGGGTACGAGATTCCTACTCCTGAGTATATTGGCTAGGCCTATCAGACCGTCCTACGTGACACATAGTTATTTCTTTAAACTAAGGCATAACTCTGAGAGTTGGCCTTGGCTTTCTAGCCGTACATTTCACTAAAAGACAGGAAAGGAAATAAGAAATGGGTGCATGGTGTCGTGGAGGCACTCCTGTAACCGGGGCAAACGTTTAGTTTCCACTCTTGGAATAATTCACTTCCCTAACTCAGAAGTTAATACATAGTCACAATAACATAGAAATTACAATGAAAAAGGTATGTTGTACACCCTGGAATATTATTTTAGGGGCGGACAAGGGCCATTCGGTTTTGGAATTACGTTGTCCTTCTTTAAGAGAAGGAAATTAGTATTATCCACTTATAATGGATCTCAAAAGAGGTTTACATGTATTATCAGGCAAATGGGAAAGATTATAGGCTATATGAGAATGTTGAGAGGCACGGGATCTCACAAATATTGAGAAATTACGGGAGCGATTTTACTAACCTGTAACCGGGGCGAAAGTTTAATTTCCACTGAGGGGTGACGCTCTCGCTGGGAAAAAATGCGGGAAATGAGAAGGGGGGAAGGGGGGTTTTTCGAGAATATTCCTCCTTTGATCTTTTTACTAATTGATTATTGAAACATGAAATTGTTATCAGCTTATAGGAAATTAATTATGACGCTGAACATGTAACATCTAGATATCTATTGAACCTGATTTCTGGATTTATATATAGTGGGGACGATTTGGCGGACGTGACTGGTGGCACATAGGCAGGCTTGGGCGCGTGATCACATCACATGATGCAATATTACATATTTCTTAACAAAGTTTTGTGAGAAGATAACTAAGTAGGTTAATTATATTAGACTATGGAGGGCATTTTGACGAGTTAATGAATATTAATAGTAGAATATAAGATGATTCTAATCTCTTTCCATAGAAAACTGACTTGGGGGGAATGACTGTATAAAATTTGAAGATTTTTTTTTTTTGGGGGGCGGGGCAATTCCAATATAGACAATAATATCAATATATAATACAAAAATTATAAATGATATGTGAGTAAAAACATTTATATAATGAAGCATCACCTTGGGAATACAGGTTAATCTTTTAACAATAACAAAACGAAGGCACATTCAGTAAGGCCTAGGTGAGATCAACTTGGGGGCATCACATTTAGAATACTCAG
>JAXIVD010008022.1:0-17500 GCA_036785275.1 Cancer borealis | reverse complement strand
CGAAAATTCCAACCTTATCAAAAGCTGTCAGTAAAAAAAAAAAACTATAACGAAAGAGAAACTGTAGGTCTTGCGTGATCACCACTGTGCTTCTTGCCCTGTGACCTTCTGGCACGGAAACTACATCTTTTTCATTGAGCTCAACAGTCTGTTATTTTCCTCCAACACATTTTATGAACCATTGTTGCATACGGATAACGGACTAGTTTTATAGATGCATTTCAATCTGTTATGCATATAGTAAATAAAACATTACGTATCATGATTTTTTTCTCTCTCTCTCTGTCTCTAATACTTCGTTGATAATATATTGGCAGATTTGTTGTGATGAATAAAGTGCCTCGTGAATGTATACGTAATGGTGTTGATGCATTCATTAACATTGATTCACTTGTAATCGAACGTTGGTACTTTTGATCCAGCACTGTATTGACATGTGAGTGGGTGTGTGAATAACTACTCTCTTCCCTACCCCCAACTCTCACATCATTTTCTTTCACTCCTCATAAGGCTAGAACTCATTAATTGAAGCAACCACATTCATCTCTAGTTTATGCAAGTAAGCTGTGATAAAAAAAACACTATAATTCTAAAGTGGTGACTCGTATAATATTGTTATCTAGGAAAGAATAACAGGAATAAGATGAGAGGAATAACCGATAAAAAGTTAACATCAAATTACATATAAGACTTGGGAAGCGAACAGGAGAAAAAGGAAAGGAAAAAAAGCAGGTTAAGAAACAGAGAAACGAACAGGAAAAAAACAGAAAAGAGGAAAAGGCAGGTAAAGAAACGGAGACACGAACAGGAGGAAAAATAAAAGAACAGGGGAAGAGTAAGGGAAGGGAGTGAAGGCAAGGCGCATGAAATAGAAGGGATACGAGAACCTAGAGGCAAGCATGTTACCTATCTCGCGTGAGGCTGTGCAGCGGAGTGGAGGAGGCACGCATCGGCACTCTTCTGGCATCTGTGTGTGTGTGTGTGTGTGTGTGTGTGTGTGTGTGTGTGTGTGTGTGTGTGTGTGTGTGTGTGTATGTGTGTCTGTGTGTGTGTGTGTGTGTGTGTGTGTGTGTGTGTGTGTGTGTGTGTGTGTGTGTGTGTGTGTGTGTGTGTGTGTGTGTGTGTGTGTGTGTATGTGTGTGTGTTTGTGTGTGTGGAGAGAGAGAGAGCCAGATCTCAGAGGAAGCATGCGTCTCCTATTCCCAGCTTCGAGTTTATCCCCAGAGTCTTTCCTCCTTCCTTTCCTTTCCTTTCCTTTCCTTTCCTTTCCTTTCCCTTCCCTCTCTTCCTGCCTGCCTCCCTCCTCGTCTTAATATCCCTACCTGCTCCCCTCTCTCTATCCCCTCCCCTCATACCCCCTCCCTTCCTTCGCTCACCTGCTATATCACCTACCTCAGGAGATACACGCGAAACTCTTTTGTGCGTGTGTGTGTGTGTGTGTGTGTGTGTGTGTGTGTGTGTGTGTGTGTGTGTGTGTGTGTGTGTGTGTGTGTATGTGTGTGTGTGTGTGTGTGTGTGTGTGTGTGTGTGTGTGTGTGTGTGTGTGTGTGTGTGTGTGTGTGTGTGTGTGTGTGTGTGTTTTGAGAGGGGCGAGGAAGGAAGGGTGCAGTATAATGTGCATGGGATTCGATGCATATCACGTTGCATAGATTATCACGAAGCTTATAATTGTGTGCATTGCATCATATTGCAAACCCTCGAATTAACTGCTCTTGGTTCCTCGCCATGATCATGTATATATTGTTGTGTTTCCTGTGTGTGTGTGTGTGTGTGTGTGTGTGTGTGTGTTTGTATTTGCGTGTATATGTGTGTGTGTGTAAGAGGGGAACAGAGGAGCTGCTTGAATGGTAAATGCGTTTTGGTGTGGAAAGTGTGTGTGAGGGAGCGTGAGGTGTGTGTGTGTGTGTGTGTGTGTGTGTGTGTGTGTGTGTGTGTGTGTGTGTGTGTGTGTGTGTGTGTGTGTGTGTGTGTGTGTGTGTATGTGTGTGTGTGTGTGTGTGTGTGTGTGTGTGTGTGTGTGTGTGTGTGTGTGTGTGTGTGTGTGTGTCTGTGTCTGTGTGTGTGTGTGTGTGTGTGTGTGAACCTTATGTACTCATGCGTGTTAGTGCGTGCAGTGTTTGCGTGCGGGTGTGCGGGTGTGCGTGCGTCAGGACACTAAAGGACGAACAAAGCCTTCGTCCCATCACTGCCTCTCATGACGTCTTCTGATGGTCTGACACGGAATGACGGAATCCTGTGGAAATTGAAGACTAACAGCCTTGTGTGTCCCTCCGCCTGGCTGGATGCACGCATACACACACACACACACACACACACACACACACACACACACACACACACACACACACACACACACACACACACACACACACACACACACACACACACACACACACACACACACACACACACACACACACACACACACACACACACACACACACACACACACAGACACACTACGACAGGTTGAGGTGCGTTTCATACCTACCTCACAGTATTTCTTTGAATGAGTGAGTAACAATAATAAGGATAAGAATAAAAAAGGAAAAAGTGATAAAACAAGAGCAATTGAAGTGTTTAGTTCCGTGTTAAGCCTAATCCTACGTGTTAAGCCTCGTGGAAGTATTGTGTGATGACAATATAACGCACATTGCCTCTTATACTAGTGTCAAGGGAAGTAAGTAATGTGGTCAGCGAGAAATGTCACAAAAAACAGTCCAGTTGCCCCCCATAAACACCTCTCTTTGTGTTGATAGCTAGCATTACCACCTCGATTGTACACACGGGCCTCATAAAACAAGGTAGAAGGGAACACACACAAAAAAGGTGATAAAGAAGGTACAGGAGAAACACACACACACACACACACACACACACACACACACACACACACACACACACACACACACACACACACACACACACACACACACACACACACACACACACACACACACACACACACACACACACACTAATGAGATATAAATAACAGAAATATAGTTGCAAAGGGGAGGCGCGGACCATATTGACCATTTAAACCTAACAAACAAGAGAGACCTGAGTGACTGTGGCCACAGAAAACCTAGATAATGGCTCCAGCGATGTTAAGGAATGTACAATCAGGGATAATTACAGTTTTACACTAATGACCAAATGAAGTAGGTAAACCCACCGTTAGCACTAATCATACCAGTCATCACCCTCCCCCTGCCCTCCCTCTTCTAAAGCTGCCTCCAACCAGGCTTGCCATTAGTGGTGATAAATGGGATTATTCCGAGAGTAACATCGCCCACAACAGCTTCAACACGTTCACTAATGACTCTTTAAGAAGGGAAGGTAATTATGATATGTAACTGGCCTCCACAAGCCTCGAGGAACCCTCACTACCTATTCAAATGACCTGGATTGGACACACATAGCTTGTTCTTGGTCTCAATCCCCTCTTGTTACACCCCAACTACTACACTCTTTACACACACACACACACACACACACACACACACACACACACACACACACACACACACACACACACACACACACACACACACATACACACACACACGTACCCCTTCATAGAAACACTGTTATATCACGTCGCTTCAGCTTTCTTACTTTTCTTTGTATCACTGACTCATCCCCGTTTTCTAATTAGTGAATCAATACTTTTGGTTTTTTTTTTTATTATTATTATTTTCATACGAGCTAGAGTTTTTTGTTGACTGCGTTGTTGTTTATGTTAATTACTTCTTTCTCTACGTCACGTCTAGCGAAGGTTATGTTATTTATTTTATTTTATATTCCGTTATGTCACGTGTGTTCTCCTAATCTGTGTTAACCCTTTCATTCATGTCCCCCTTTTCCTAGTTCTGCTGTGCTGGCGTTATCAGTCTGTCTTCATCTATTTTTTTTATAGGTTTTCGTGTCATAACCTGCACTTGACTCCACTAGGGAACTCCCTCTTCACGCTAGCTTTCATGCACCAGATACTAAGGTTCATGTATGTGTGTGTGTGTGTGTGTGTGTGTGTGTGTGTGTGTGTGTGTGTGTGTGTGTGTGTGTGTGTGTGTGTGTGTGTGTGTGTGTGTGTGTGTGTGTGTGTGTGTGTGTGTGTGTGTGTGTGTGTGTGTGTGTGTGTGTGTGTGTGTGTGTGTGTGTGTGTGTGTGTATGTGTGTGTGTGTGTGTGTGTGTGTGTGTGTGCGTGTGTGTGTGTGTGTGTGTGTGTGTGTGTGTGTGTGTGTGTGTGTGTGTGTGTGTGTGTGTGTGTGTGTGTGTGTGTGTGCGTGTGTGTGTGTGTGTGTGTTTGTGTCTGTGTGTGTGTGTGTTTGTTTAATAAAATCTCTTGATAACCTCGCTCTTGCCCGCCGTTCACACGCATTCCATTTCCGATTCAGCCAGACACGTTCTAGTTTTGTTTAGCTTACGTGCCAAAAAAAACACCGGTAAAGCACTTCAGCTGCCTTATCTACACAGGGAAGTTTCTGGCTGAGTTTACGATCGTGGGAAGTGGAGAGCCTCATGTGCGCGTCTTTTCTGTGAGCTGTCTAGATTAGCATAGGCTTTTCTGGGTATGAGAAAGAACAAGTATCTTAGAGGCAGCAGGAAACGTGTGTGGTAGTATGGAGGAAGAAGAAAATTGGATCTCTCTTCGTTGTTTATATATTCACTCTGTCTGTTTACGTATTGAAGAATGGGGGCACTTTTTATAGCTTCAACAAAACGACAGATCAAAGCCGACAGAAAATCTAAGACCATCAATTCTGATTCTCTGTAAAAATGTGTATCTCTTGCATAGGATATGAAGAAGAAGAAACATTTTGCGCCTCCAGATTGAGGATACCTGTTGCGTCAGAAATGCATGAAGGAATGAGTGGTTATGCTCTCCGGGGCTTGACTCGAAAATATTACAGTAAGAATGATTTATAATAGTTTATAAATCTTTTTCCATCGATGTACTTACGTTCGTGTAAGACTAAACAACACAGTGAGATGGAGAACAGAAAGGGGGAGGATTATTAAAAGAACATGGCACGGAATGGCATGGAGATCAAAGGGATAAGATGATGTGTTGAAAAGAGTCATAAATTTGTCATATCAGTTATGTTGGTCAGAGATTTACGACACAGCTCGACACACATGGACATAATTTGTTTTTTTTTGTTTTCCTGTTTTTATTGGGGTGACAAAAGACCGTCGCTGTGTGTTGAGTGTTATGGAATGGAATTATGTTTGATGTGGAGTCTCTCACTCTGAAACAACGTCATTTGAGAGAGAATAATATTTCCGACTCAGGCTAGCTTGTTCCTGTACCGTTGCTTATCTCTCAGAGGCTCACGTAAAGTATCCTTGCCTAAGCTCGTAAAACTCCTGCATATTTTCCGACTGAATCGTGTCATATCTTTTCTTGATCGGCAGAAGCACACACATGTACGATTTTTATGTAAGCCTGTTATATCGGAAAGCTGTTACGTATTACATGACGATGTGGTAACGACTGTAGCACTGCGGATGATTAGCACGTCCACTCACAGTATTGATGGAAGTCAAAAAACATGTTCAAAAACCACGGATGAATTGGATGAGGTGACGGAGTGTTCTCAAGAGTGCGAGAAACATAAATGCAAGCACCGTCCAGCACACTTCAGATTATTTCAGAGCTGCGATCCTCATTAACAAGTCACAAAGTAAATGAATGAATGAATGAATAATAATATACAGCGACTGTAAATCACTGAAAGGCACACAGGCACTCTTGCATAAATAATATGAATATAACATACTTTTCCACATGAATTTCAAGTTGAATTTTCCGAAAAAAGTGAAACTAAACATTATGATTATATATTCAATATATAAATAAGCAAGCACACACACACACACACACACACACACACACACACACACACACACACACACACACACACACACACGGTCCGCTAGCGTAGTGGTTAGCGCACTCGGCTCACAACATAGGGGGCCAGGGTTCGATCCCCTGGGCGGACGGAGATAATTTGGGTGTGTCTCCTTTCACGTGTAGCCCCTGTTCACCTAGCAGTGAGTAGGTACGGGATGTAAGTCGAGGGGTTGTGACTTCGCTGTCCCGGTGTGTTGTGTGTGAGTAGTCTCTGTCCAACCCAAAGATTGGTCACTATGAGCTCTGAGCTCTTTCCATAGGGGGACGGCCGGCTGTCTCGAGAGAGACCAGCAGCAGACTGTGACAGTGAATACAGTGAATACAGTGAATACACACACACATGCACACACATATATAAATTAAGAGAGAGAGAGACTATATATACAGATAAGGAGACACTTCAAATATTGTTTGGGAAATTACGTCATGAAATGGAACCGTAATGGTTTGTGTTGTTCACTGTGATGCTAATATTCAGAGAGAAATCCTCGTTATAATGTAAAGCTATCGTTCAGCATCACGGATCCTGTCTAGTGTTTGCTTCTTTCATAATATAACCATCCGTTGCTGGTTTTTAGAGATTTGTGAAGAAAAATGGAAAATAAAATCAAAGGAAGGAGATGATTTATTGTTGTTGAATCTTTGAACACAGATATTTATTTCCATGACAACTCGACTATTATAAAAAATAGGGAGAGAAAAGGTATTATGAACGCTAGAGCGAAAGGAAAAACAACGAGGATGATGTGGAAATAATAATCTGTGAAGAACTGGATGACCTTATGATTACTAAGCAGCGAAGTTGAAGGTGCGGAAAAAGCCAAACATTTGACAATATTTGAAAGTCATAGCGATTTACTGTCACTCCCTGTAACTCCACCAAACATTTTAATACTTCACGAATCTTGAGTTTCAAATATTTGGAAGCATTGGTCTCAGGAGTGTATAGAACGAACTGCAAGGAAATGAATAAATGCATGAGGGCTTCACTAAGCTTAATTCGGTTTCCGTGAAAATCATGCTTGAGGAAAAGTCGTAAAGTATTAAGAATATATATTTTTGGTAGTGGATGATATTCCTTGATGTACGGAATTCAATGCAAATTATGATGAGTTAATGTGTCTAATTCATTCTACTTTATACTACTTTATTCTACTCCTTTCCTCCTCATTAAAATCTATGCAGTAACCAGGTATGAGAGTGTCAAATTTTTCTTTATAGCAATAGATGCAAACAAGAATCATCCTCTTTTTGAAACGTGACAAAACATTATACATTCGTGAGGTAAACCAACAAGTGCGTCGTTGGTTCCGGTTATTCCCTGATGTGTTCGGCAAAAATGCGGAAGTGACTTAATGCCCTCCCTCCCTGAACAACAAACGGCGTAGCGGTGCCTTCCATCGACCCAAGTCTCGCTGGAAAGTCATAAGATTTCGTATATTATGTTCTTGTCACAGGGTTGTCTGCATGTTATCTTTTTTATGCACGCCTCTCTCTCTCTCTCTCTTTTTTTTTCTCTCTTTCATTTGCTTGCATGCATACGCGAGCACGTGCATAGGCGCCGTATGAGTCGTAATAGATAATTTAATTCAAATCCAAAATGCTTTCTGTAACACTTGTTAATCCTCAACACAATATCCCTTTGTAGTAAGCATTGTGCATTCCAGGTAGAACACACCTGCAGTCACGCTAGCTAACCCTTCCCCCATCACGCCCTCCACACCACGCTAGCAATCCTCTCTGTCTATACTGAGGATGGTAACCCAACTTATTGTGCATTTCACATACGTAGCTGCTCTTATATCATGTTTTCACCTCCCGAGTATGAATTTCCAACTATATTGCTACTTGAATTAAACGTTGGAAGATTATAAGAAAATTACGAGAGATGAAAATGCACAATGGCCAATAATTATAATGTTAATAATGATAATGATACTACTACTACTACTACTACTACTACTACTACTACTACTACTACTAATAATAATAATAATAATAATAATAATAATAATAATAATAATAATAATAATAATAGTAGTAATGATAATCCTTTTCCAGCTTACCCTTGTCATAGAAATAGAAGAAAAAACTTTAAGAAATGAATTGGGGACAAACAATCAAGGGACCCCTTATGCTACCTTCTTGTTTCGTGGAAAGCAGAACGTACGCGAGTGAGGGAGGGTCTTCCAGCCCTTCCTTTTCTTTAGTCACTCTTTATTACACGCACCAAACACAGGAACTGATACCAAATCCCTTGATATACTAAGAAAAAGAATAGAAATAACAGTTGTTCCGCTTACCTTACGTTACAAAAATTCTCAGAGCCAGAATCCTTTTAATTTTTTTTTATAGTAATGTAGGTCTTCTCGTAGGGGGAAAAAACCCAGTATCACCAAAAGTTAATCTCCTCAAACGAAGTGGTAATAAAAAAAAAGCGCCCAACAACCCTTTAGATTGGATTGTTTTTTTCTGTTTTTTTGTCTTCCTTTTTCGAGAGAGAGAGAGAGAGAGAGAGAGAGAGAGAGAGAGAGAGAGAGAGAGAGAGAGAGAGAGAGAGAGAGAGAGAGAGAGAGAGAGAGAGAGAGAGAGAGAGAGAGAGAGAGAGAGAGAGAGAGAGAGAGAGAGAGAGAGAGAGAGAGAGAGAGAGAGAGAGAGAGAGAGAAGTAGTGACACACTTTTTTATACAGTGAAAACTATACTAATTTACTCCTCGTTCTTCGTATTGAGGGAATTACTAAGGCTGCGACAAAAAATAAATGTATATGAGGTCTTACCACAAACACGTTCGCAATCAGTACCAATTAAGGACACGGAAATTCGAGGGTTCCACACCTTCCGGATTCGTAAACAACAGAAAAATTAATTCCGGAGAAGTCTTAGAATCTGGTATTTGTTTGACATCTGGGGAAGGGAAGGGACAGGTGTAGGGGAGAGGGGGGGCAGGGGCAGAGGCAGGTGGTGGTGCGGTAATGAGATGCAAATGAGAGCGGGAAGAGGCGAAGGCAGATGTTTTCCACGGTTCTAACCCAGCAAAGCAGTGTGTGTGTGTGTCTGTGTGTGTGTGTGTTTGTGTGTGTCTTGGGGGGGGGGGGGGGAAGGGTAGTGAAAAGAGGAGCAGCGATAAGAAGCAGGATGAAGCTGAAGGCTTGGCTGAAGGAAAGCTGCCTACACGTCTACACTTCTTTAAGGAAAACACTTGCAGTTTTTTAGGCCTTTCTTGTTAGGGGAAGTCTTGCCTTGTTGAAATTAATTTAGTGGCCAGATGGCGAGGCGAGAGCAGGCAGAGGGGAAGCTGCGGAGAGGGAGTGAAAGCTGAAGGAGGGACGTAGAGAACCAGCTAGTAAGTAGAAGGCTACTCCGAAAAACAATACGTTATATTCACTTTAATTTTTCAAGTGGCAATAAGTCGTATGTCATTCATTTTTCATCTCAGAATTCATTATACAACACTTGCACCTATTCTCCATAATTGCCCTGTCTCTAATTAAACGTCCCTAATTTCTTTTCCTGCACTTCCTCTCCCTCCCACTACCCCCTCCCAATGCAGCAACAAACATCTCCGGCTGCAACAATGGAGCATGAAATAATTTTGGCGAACAAAAAAATTACGATCACGTTTAATATTGTCTTTCGAATAACGGGAAGCCGGTCATCTAAAATGCAAATACAAGCTAATTTTAGAAAGGGCAAAGTGGGGTGTAGGATGGAAGGGGTGAGCGGAGTGGGGAAGAAAGGAAGGAAGGAATGAAGGGAGGTGAAGGGAATGAAGGTGCAAGGAGTGATTGAGGGGAATGAAAGAAAAAAGAAAGATGAAAACAAAAGGACGGAGAGGAAGGGATGAAAAGAGAGAGACGAAAGCTTGAAGGGAAGGCTGAACAGAGGAATAAAGTAGAACGAAAACAAGGAGGAAAAGGAGAAGGAAGTGAATGAAGAGGACGAGGACGAGGAAGGGAGATTTGGAGGAACAGAACAAAGGAAAAGAAAAGAGGTGACGAAGAAAGGGAAGAAGAATAAAAAGTGTAAATGTGGACACAAGAGAGAAGAAAATACGAGAGAGAAAAAAGGGGGGACCCAGGAGAAAGGAAAGGTACGGCAGAAAAGAAGAGGAGGGGAGAGGAGGAAGAGGAAAAGGAGGAGGATAAAAAGAAAGAGAATGAACAAGATGAAAGGCAGGACGAACTTAGCTGAGAAACAGAATAGGAGGATAGAAGAGGAAACGAAAGAGTAGAGGAGGTAGATAGCCACAGGAGAAGGAATAGAGTTTTATGAGCGGCATCGATAAGGCTTTGTTAGTGAGAGAAAGAGAGAGAGAGAGAGAGAGAGAGAGAGAGAGAGAGAGAGAGAGAGAGAGAGAGAGAGAGAGAGAGAGAGAGAGAGAGAGAGAGAGAGAGAGAGAGAGAGAGAGAGAGAGAGAGAGAGATTGAAACAGACACAAAAAAAAGTTATGCATATAATAGTATACCAATTAGATCTATCCAAACTACTGCTGGTATCGCACCCATCAGTTCAGAAATCAAGGACATCTAAGACCCAAAACGAAAGGTGTTGAATCAGTCGTTACATCGTTAGCCAAGAAATACTATATAATTCCTTTTGGTTGTTAGTTGTATGTGTACATTTCACTTCCTGTCTGATTTCACTTCCTGTCTGTAAAGTATGATGGAATAGTCACAATGTAGTTAGTCTTATTTGTAAAGCCTTCAAGTAGTTGAGAGTATTGTATGTATAACCTCTTCGTCTGGCAACCTTTCATGTACAAAATGTAGTGCGTAAAAATGAAATCAATTTGTAGTTGTTCCTTGAATTGCTTTGAATCTTGCTGTAGTTTTTTCTTTTTTGTAAGACGTAGAAACCAAACTGCAGCATTCATGTAAGTGAAGTTTGACCGAATTGTTGTAGAAAGGAAAATTTCGATTCATAAAGCCAAGTATTTCATCTGCTTCAATACCAGACTCGTTGTGTTTCCGGGAAAATTTCAGTAAGAGAGAGAGAGAGAGAGAGAGAGAGAGAGAGAGAGAGAGAGAGAGAGAGAGAGAGAGAGAGAGAGAGAGAGAGAGAGAGAGAGAGAGAGAGAGAGAGAGAGAGAGAGAGAGAGAGAGAGAGAGAGAGAAGAGAGTATACTAAATCTAATTTCACCGTCTTTCTTAAACATTCGTCTTCATTTATGGTAAAGAGACAAATAACTAAATAAAATGTTCCTTGCAACACTTTTATTCAGGTTAGTGCTGGAAGAGAATGTCCTCCAGGGAGAAGGCAAGAAAAATCAGTGAATAAGAGAAAACGCAAGTAACACGCATTCACAAAATACCCGAGAGTTCGCCACAAAAAGGGGAACGAAGACAGCAAATACTGAGCTAATTTAATTCTTCTTAAGTTAATCCTGGAGGAAAGTGGATTTTGGTTGTGGAGGAGAGTCGGAGAAACTTGTGAGGGGTGACAGCGAGGCGGGCGGCGGGCCTGTGGTAGCTTCTGGAGGCGGAAGGGACAAGGGAAAAATGTGAGGAATATTTAACTCAAATTTTCCTCAGCCGCCTCCTCTCCCGGCGGGCAGGAGCGGATTTGCTTGACAGGAAAGGTTGAATTCTCGATGCTGAGTTGGGAGGATTTATATTTTGTCTGCATATTTTCTTACATTATTACATTTTTCACCCTCTCTTGTCCTCTTGTGTACAGCCGCTGCAGTGTGACTTTCACGCCTCTGCTTCAAGCCTCGGAGTGTTTTGGCATTCCTCTTCTTTTTTTTTTTACAGGAAAATCCGTCGTGTGTGCTTTGAAGCTATAGATAGTATGTAAAGGTTTGGCGTGTCGTGGAGCGAGTACATGTGTAGGTACACGTTTGGAAACTGGAATCACGATGGAGTACGAAAGGAGGAGGAAGAGGAGGAGGAAGAGGAAAGAGAGAAGGAGGAGAAAGACAAAGGAACACAAAAAAAGAACGAACAACCTCAGACCTGTTTGTCCCATACGAGGTTGTTTGAAATAAACTACACAATATAATCTGATGTGAGAGGCACAGGACATTAAAGGCGAAGGCTTCTCTCCACCCACAGCTCCCTCCAGCCGAGGTGAGCAGGAAAGGAAGCAATATAAAAATAACAATGCAAGAGGAAGAGGAGGAGGAGGAGGAGGAGGAGGAGGAGGAGGAGGGGGAGGAGGAGGAGGAGGAGGAGGAGGAGGAGGAGGAGGAGGAGGAGGAGGAGGAGGAGGAGGATAAAACAATTATAGATAGCACAATATAAAGATAAGTTGATAACCTCCATTGAGCAAAGTTCTTATTTTTGCTTGCATGACATAAGAAATTCGTCACATCTTTTCACACTGAACTTACTGTCAAAATAATGATAATACAGCATCGTGCACCACAACTATGACTCGAGATCCTTCACTCCGATCTCTGAGAATGGGGATCTTAAAAGGCGTTATGTGACTTAAAGGTGTGCACAACAAACGCACAAGTATAACGTCTTGTTTTATGTTTGTGTTTAAGTGCTTATAGGTCTACCATCTATCCAAAGTTATATTAAAAACTTATATTTCACTCACATTCTTGCATTTCCCCGTGCCACAAGGTTATTGATTTACAAGTTAATCGTTGAATAATAGCAAACAGTAGTCAGGGTTCGTGATCTGCTGAAGAGGAAAAGGAAGTCCTTTACTTGGATAGAGAAAGTATTATGTATTTCATCATGCACTTCAATATTAAATAAATTAAGAAACTGTTAAAAATGTATGCGTGTGTAATGAAATGTTGTGATGTGACCTCGTGACCTCGTGAGGATATTGGCTAAGTTAGGAAATTGAGAGGAAGAGAGGCACGCAGAAGAATTTTTAAGAATAAGAAGATTGAACTTTCCCCTCGCTCAGGAAGGCGGAGTGGTGACATTAAAAAATTTGTGAAAATTGCAAGCAAGAATTAAATGAAATATGGTACCCTGTTGCATGTATTTTGAGTTACACACACTTGCATGCGATCCGTTCTCCACCACTGTTAACCCTGTGTGTGTGTGTGTGTGTGTGTGTGTGTGTGTGTGTGTGTGTGTGTGTGTGTGTGTGTGTGTGTGTGTGTGTGTGTGTGTGTGTGTGTGTGTGTGTGTGTGTGTGTGTGTGTGTGTGTGTGTGTGTGGTGTGTGTGTGTGTGTGTGTGTGTGTGTGTGTATACTATCAGCCACTATTAAACTGTAAAACAAAACTTTCTCCACTCATTTTTATCAGCTGCCAATCTATTCCAGGTTACTCCAGCAAAAGTTCCAATCTCATCTCTCCATTTAGTTCTCTGTTTGCCCTGCCTTCTTTTGCCATACCTCGGTTGCCATTCCGTTACTTTAACAGTACATCAACTATATGTTCATCGCATGACGTGTCTGCTCATGCCCACATTTTCTTTTAATCGTGGTCAAGATGTCTTCAACTTTGGTCTGCTTTTTAATCCATGAAACGCTCTTCCTATCCCTTCATGTCATTCCAAACATTATTCTCTCTTGTCCTGAGTAAATTTTATGTAGATTGTTACATTTCTTGTGTGCTTTTATTTATGACGAGGTTTTCTTCATCGAAACCATTTATTATATGTATTTAACAGCGTGCGGGTGAATACATTAATGTCATTATGTAAGACCTTATTAAAAGTTAAATTAAAAGTGGAAGCCTTACTCCTTCATTAACCAATCTTCGTTGTCATGAAAGAAGCCACATATCTTTTATCTTCGTATATAGTTAAAATCAGATTTTTTTCTTCATTTATATAGTCTCGTAACGGATTGTTATAACAGTCGTGTTTGATGTATTCTTATTTTCCATCGCACACTATTTTGAAATTAAAATAGTTAATACGAACGGTATCCCTAACGTATTATTTTCTATGCCTTCCTCTTAACAAATGCGTCGTTCAAAGAACAGTTTTCTGTGCAATTTTGCGTTGCGTGTATGAAACATCTCTCCCTTAAATGGATTTTTTTATTTGCACTGTATGCATTTATGTTTGTTTAAAGACTCCCAGACCTCACATTCATGAGAGAGAAACAGACGATCCTCTCACTAAGAACTTCAAAACCCTTGGAATTACTGCTCAACACCCGATTTCCAGCTATTTTTGGACAGAATTAAGGAAGATGTGGTGGTATTCACACACATTTCTTATGCATTTAAAGATTTTCTCTTCTCACCATTTCCCTGCAAATGGCTCCATCTCTTTCACTCAACACCTGTGCTGCTTTCCCAAGCTGTTGTTTTCTTGAATTTTGATATTTGGTTCCCATTGCACATTTACCAAGTATACTGTATTCTTTTTCTCAAGTTCGTGCTAATTGTCTTTCGAATGCAAAAGTTAACTAGTATATTGTCGCTCTTTAAACCCATTTTTTACATCAATCTCTGAAATTATCTCTTTTCTACAGATTTATATTAAATTTAATACCATCTGCTTTTCAATTACATCAGTGTGTGAATGTATGTAACTGAGGAAAAGAGAATTCGTCAAGATAAAAAAAAAAATCGTTCTACTAACCCTATTTTCAGTGAGAATAATCATCATGAATGGCTAGAAGGAAGCAATGGACCTAGGGGTAACACAAGACTTTAGAAACCTAAACGGTTGAGGCGACTGACACAACAGTGATCAACGTGCAGACAATTTCCATTTATACAGATGAGAATGTGTTGAAGAAGCTGATAGTTACAATGTTTCTTTGATCAGAATTACAGTATACGACCATACCCTGCTTTCTAAAGTCATAACCGGAAAAAAACATAAACATTTATTGAGGAAGCCGTAAACATTGACAACAGTTAACATTTTTTTTTCATTAAGGGGGAAGGGGTTGAGAAGTGTAGCGACAACACTGGGTTATTATTACTAAACATATTCCTCATCCTTGTCCCAAGTTGCACCAACAGTAGTGTTAGTCTACTATTGTATCTTTCTCTGTTTTCATTTTTTACTAAATAGTGTTGATGTTCTCATTTTCTAAAAGGTAAATGATGATTCTTCTCTTCTGTTTTCTGCCTGTTTTGATTTTTCATTTTTTACATAAAAGCATTCTAACTAAAGACTAAAAATAGAGTAGAAGCTATACTTAAATTATTGCCAGTCACTAAAAGGCACAAAAAATACCTCCAAAATGAGTATAACTAATGATGTTTTGATTCCTTCTTCACTGTGGAAGTTCAGGAGGCAAGAGATGACAGAAATCCTTTTAGAAAACAAATTATAAAGATAAAAGTCAGTCAGATTGTGCAGGTGAAGGAGGGAGAAGCACAAAACCATCCAATGTTGAATTTTCAGCGGAGGTCTGAGTGAGGAGTTCAGCTTTAGAAATAGAGGATATAGTTGTGTCATCTCTATTATACACAAAATTGAAAAATACGATATACGTCAAATGTCACAGGTGGTAAGATTTTGACGCAATATGGTTATTGAAAAACAATATTGGCGAGTCGTTGTATAGATCAGGTTTGATTCTGGACACAAATATAGAGCATGGTTTTCGGGATATGTAAGGCAATTGAATATTCTGTGAGTAGCCTATCACTATTAGCACGAAATAACATAGTTTTGTTGTGTATATGTGAGGCGTATATCCATGTTCAATTGTTCATGCATCATTGGGCACCATATTGATTGGAGTTTCTACAATACCATCCATTTTTTAAAAAGTTTTTTGCATATCATGATACATTGACAACTATATTGCTCTACTGGGGAAATTATGATAATTGACTTTCTCTTCCACTGATTGACCTATATCAAAAATTGTTGGTAGTGTCCGGGGAAAATCTTACATTTAAAAAGCACACTTCCCATTTCATCTCCGATATTTTGGAGGTCAATGTGTCTTTCTCCTCAGTCAATGTATGGCTTTAGTCATCAAATATCTTCATCACTATTTATATTCTACATTAGGTCTTGTGTTTTTCATCAAAATGGTTAACATTTGACTTTTTTTTTTTATTTGACATTTTTTAAATGAAGCAGAGACATAATGGGCGAGACAGTCACCGCAACGAAACTATGGGAACGAACCAGGTTGTGCGGCACAGAAACAATATTTATTTCCATGGGATATTTGAAAGCATTTCTGTGTTATCTGATTTATAGACCAAAATCATTGCCAAGCACAATTACATATTAAATGATCTACTTCATATGCACAAGGAAAACCTGAAAAAATATAAAATAATTTGTTTGTGTATGTGTGTGAGTGTGTGTGTGTGTGTGTGTGTGTGTGTGTGTGTGTGTGTGTGTGTGTGTGTGTGTGTGTGTGTGTGTGTGTGTGTGTGTGTGTGTGTGTGTGTGTGTGTGTGAGTGTGTGAGTGTGTGTGAGTGTGTGTGTGTGTGTGTGTGTGTGTGTGTGTGTGTGTGTGTGTGTGTGTGTGTGTGTGTGTGTGTATGTGTGTGTATATGTGTGCTTGTGTGTGTATATATATATATATATATATATATATATATATATATATATATATATATATATATATATATACATATATATATATATATATATATATATATATATATATATATATATATATATATATATATATATATACATATACATATATATATATATATATATATATATATATATATATATATATATATACATATATATATATATATATATATATATATATATATATATATATATATATATATATATATACATATATATATATATATATATATATATATATATATATATATATATATATATATATATACATATACATATATATATATATATATATATATATATATATATATATATATATATATATATATATATATACATATACATATATATATATATATATATATATATATATATATATATATATATATATATACATATATATATATATATATATATATATATATATATATATATATATATATATATATACATATACATATATATATATATATATATATATATATATATATATATATATATATATATATATATATATATACATATATATATATATATATATATATATATATATATATATATATATATATATATATATATATATATACATATATATATATATATATATATATACATATATATATATATATATATATATATATATATATATATATATATATATATATATATATATATATATATATATATATACATATACATATATATATATATATATATATATATATATATATATATATATATATACATATATATATATATATATATATATATATATATATATATACACATATACATATATATATATATATATATATATATATATATATATATATATATATATATATATATATATATATATATACATCAATTCTATTAAGTATTCACACATAATTTACTGCTGTAAATATCAATCGGAACTTTTATGTTTATCGTTTGCCATTTCTAAAAAGTTTGACATTCTATATTCACTGTTCTGCCTTTACTCGCAACCAAATTCTACCTGAGGCTGTGCACAGGGCTGTCATTCAGGGCTGTACGGAGCGTTTCTCTCTCATGTGGAGTGGAGGCACGCTTGCACCACTCACCAGGAGAATGAAAGCGAAGGCTAATCATCCTAGCAAGTCTCGTTCC
>JAXIVD010008021.1:0-18519 GCA_036785275.1 Cancer borealis | reverse complement strand
CAGCAGCGCCACCTTCGCGGCCTCCAATGGCTCCATCATCCTCCAAACAAACTCTTCAACCTCAGAGTACGTAAATAAGGCCTTTGAAGCCTAATTATGATATTGAGGAAAAGTTATAATACATACAACTTGACGGGAAAGTGTGGTATTATAATCAGTATTCCTGCTACTGTTGTGTGCAGCGAGAGTCTGTCCTGACCGGCCTCTATGCCAAGTAATGATGGATAACTACACTTAATGCATTTGCTTAAACCAGTCAGTTACATAAGTGTACATTTCAAGTACAAGATATAACAATTATCACATTGATTTTTTTTCTTATTTCTTTCCTTCCGTACAGAGCCAAGTGTGAATACCGGATTAATACACCAGATGGACAAAGGATCGAAGAATGTGTGGAGTTTAACTTTGATAACTCCACTTTCTCCTCCACCTTCACATCCGAGGTTAGCCTGTGTGTGTCTGTCTAGCTATCTGTTTGTATGTGTGTATGTCCGTCTGTACGCATCTCTCCTCGTCTTCCCTTCTACAGTACAATCTGGCGTGTGGTCGAGGCTACCTGCAGACGTCCTTCCAAAGTGTGTACATGTTTGGTGCCTTCGTGGGAGCACCTGTTAACGGTTACCTGGCAGACAAGTAGATAGAGACGGAGATGAAGAGTATTTCTTGAGGAGAATCAAATATAACCTTGAATATCCTCTAACCGGTCATATATTTGGTTTCGCCTTCATTGCTATGGATCTGCATCATACTATCCATTGATCACTTTGTAGGTACGGGAGGAAGCCTATAGTTGTATTCGGACACATTGCGTATTTACTGCTGGCTCTAGCATCTGCATGGCTGCCTAATCTCTCCACCATCCTTGTTGCTCGGTTCCTCTTGGGTTTCCTTCACACCATCCTCTGCTTCACCGTCTATGTCTACAGTGAGTTTAAAACACTGTGGCAGGTAAGGCCATCGAAGACTACCATGACATCATTAGATATCAGAATAATGATAAACTGACTTATCACCATTTTCTTTCTACATCTTACATATGTGGCGCCGGTAGTGGCACAGGTTTTACTTTTTATAGTGACGCTTCGATTTTCTTCGTTCTCTGTGAGGTTACGAGAGAAAGAGGCTATTGCTGCCACTATCTCAAATGCATATAACACTCGACCACTCGGCGGTAATACCAGAGATAAGTGGCCAGCGAACATCGGGACTCGAACCCGGGACTCTAGGTTCGCATGCCCGAACGCTAGCCACTTTACTACCGCCTACCCTATATATGTGTATCCTTTTATGTTTGTAATCAAAGATTCTCTCTCTCTCTCTCTCTCTCTCTCTCTCTCTCTCTCTCTCTCTCTCTCTCTCTCTCTCTCTCTCTCTCTCTCTCTCTCTCTCTCTCAACCTACCCTCCCCGTCAGTGATCGAGGTTTTAGAGCCCAAAATTAGGACATGGGTTTCTTTTATCGTGATAAACCTCTGGGCTGTTGGCACGATGTTCTACGGTGGTTACGGTTACATCATAAGGGACTGGAGAATCCTGCAAACAGTGGCCACGCTGCCTGGACTGCTTATCCTTCCTACTTTGTGGTGAGTTAACAGGTGGAGATGGATTGGTGTTGTGTGATGCTTATGTGAGGTAATAATATGTTAATTTTCATTAGTAAGTTTTGAGTTTGTGTTTTGTAGAAAGAAGACCTGTAGTTCTAGAAGTGGTGGTAAAAAAACAGCTACAAAGTATACTAAACCAAACTGCAATATTCCAGTACCTTGCAAGCCATTTCACTTCATCTTGTAATACCTGTAAATTTAGTCTTAAGTCTCACCTCAACACTTGGTGGTGTGTATTCCTGAGACATCGGTGGTTCCCCAGGCTGATTGACGAGTCCCCGCGGTGGCTGATCGTGAATGGCCGGCGGGAGGAAGCCTTGCAGGTGCTCGGCAAGGTGGCTCGCTGGCACGGCGTTGATCTCCCGCCTGAGGAAGAGATGAAGACGATGGTTCAGGAACAGGTATGAGAGAGAGAGAGAGAGAGAGAGAGAGAGAGAGAGAGAGAGAGAGAGAGAGAGAGAGAGAGAGAGAGAGAGAGAGAGAGAGAGAGAGAGAGAGAGAGAGAGAGAGAGAGAGCGAGAGAGAGAGATAAACCATCATTATCTATGCAGGCTGCTGAAGGCCAGGACATGCTGCAGCACTCCTCTATGTGGATCCTTCTTAAGTCTGCTGTAAGCGAGACTCTGGTGCTTTTCAGGTGAGACTCAAGACGAGATTTCCTTCCATTTAATTCTCCTTCTCTCCCTCCTCCTCCTCCTCATCCTCTTACACGTGGAAAACATGTAATTCACAGCATCCTATTGTCAGCATAAAGGAATCATCACAGTTTGCATTTCCTGATAAGATGACATTCCGTTTCCTCACTGCAACAATTTCAGTCGACGCACATCAACACAACGTCAACCTTTTCCTTTACCCTGCAGGACGCCACGCTTGCGAACCATCACTCTTTGCGTCTACTTCGACTACCTGATGTCGGGGATGGTATACTTCGGGTTGTCTCTCAGCGGGGCCACCATAAGCGATGATCCCTTCGTGTACATAGTCCTGATGGGCCTGATGGAGGTCCCCGCTGACTCTCTTCTTGGTTTCATCCTAGAGCGCTTTGGGAGAAAATCTATCCTCTCTGTTGGCCTTCTCATTACCGCTGCCGTCCTCCTCTCTCTAGGTTTCATTCCTACAGGTTAGCGTATTATCAGTAGGAGTAATGGTACAAGTAGTAATAGAAGTAGTAATAGCTGTTGTTGCCTTATAACGCTCACTCTCACTCTCCTCCTCCCGTGACTCATTCAGTATACACCACCACCGTGGTAGCCTTGGCCATGATTGGGAAGGTGACCATCACTGGATGCTTCCAGACCATCATCTTTTTCTCCAACGAACTCTTCCCGACGGAGGTGAGGAGTCGAGGCGTCTGCACCGCCTGCATGATGTCCCGACTCGGAAATATAGTGTGTCCCTTTATCACGGACCTCGTGGTAAGTCATACTGGCTTTACAACTGGGTGGTAGTTGGTTGTATAAGTACTTGGCTGTGTAAGTACTTGGCTGTGTAAGTACTTGGCTGTGTAAGTACTTGACTGTGTAAGTACTTGGCTGTGTAAGTACTTGGCTGTATAAGTACTTATAAGTGTAAGTACTTGGCTGTGTAAGTACTTGGCTGTGTAAGTACTTGGCTGTGTAAGTACTTGGCTGTGAAAGTACTTGGCTGTGTAAGTACTTGACTGTGTAAGTACTTGGCTTTGTAAGTATTTGGCTGTGTAAGTACTTGGCTGTCTAAGTACTTGACTGTGTAAGTACTTGGCTGTGTAAGTACTTGGCTGTGTAAGTACTTGGCTGGCTCTACTCTTTCAATTGTTTTCTACTTGAGACTTTACTCAGTTTATTCTTCAATGTTAGTAGTTGTGGACTGATGGTTTCATTGGGTGAGTCTATTCCTCCTCTTCCTCCTCCTCCTCAGGGCTCCGTCTACCCTTGGGCTCCCTTCGTTATCTTCGGATCGGGAGCCTTGCTGGCAGGGGCGGGAACCTTACTGCTGCCGGAGACTCGTGGCCAGACACTGCCTGATACTGTGGCCCAACTAGAGGAGAGACTGACGGAGACGCCGAAGCAGTGAGTCTCTCTCTCTCTCTCTCTCTCTCCCTCTCCCTCTCCCTCTCCCTCCCTCCCTCCCTCCCTCCCCTCCCTCCCTCTCTCTCTCTCTCTCTCTCTCTCTCTCTCTCTCTCTCTCTCTCTCTCCCCCTCCCTCCCTCCCTCCCTCCCTCCCTCCCTCGCTCTCTCTCTCTCTCTCTCTCTCTCTCTCTCTCTCTCTCTCTCTCTCTCTCTCTCTCTCTCTCTCTCTCTCTCTCTCTCTCTCTCTCTCTCTCTCTCTCTGTCTCTCTCTCATAGACGGTATCTTTGTGTCTTCACATTCACTTGGCGGTGGCAGTGCGTGTTAATTGCAACACTTTTCTAAACATATGTGGCCAAGTTTTCCTATGCACATATTTTTTGTTTTTTCTCTCTCTCTTCCTCTTCAGGCCAAATAAACTTCAGCGGGTTTTGAAGGTCGAGTGTGACTGACTGAGAAGCAGACCTGCTGAGACAATGTGACGTCGTCTGTGCGTGGTTTGATAATAAAATATCAGTATATGTGTTGGATGGTGTCTGGTGTGCCAAATAGTAAAGGTTTATGTAGATGTTTGTTTTATGTGTTGAAAAAACGAGGAATTCATTTTTCAAGTGTGATGTTTTGTTTAGAAGTGTGTTTTAAAAGAAACACCAGAAAGTGCTATCATTATCACTCCAGCCAAGTACCTGTATGTGTAAGAGCTGGTGCTCGGGAGTGCTTGTGTAGCTAGTTGGTCGACTGGAGAGGAAAACTCAATCTCCAGTTGAGGTTATTAATTACAAAAATATAGAACATATAAACAAAATATAAATTTTAACAAGAATTATTGTAAGTAGTAAATGCGCGCTGTCTGAGGACAGAGCAGGACAAGTTGATGTTGACGGGCTGTTCTGCAGCGCTACAAAATACATAAACATATAAACAAGAGAAAAAACATAAATAAAGATACATAATGAAAACAATGAAAATAATGAAAAATATAAAAATACAAGGTTTATAATAGTTGTGGCTGCTCGACCTACATACTTAGGGAACGGGTACCACACGTTCTCTAAGTCTTTAAGGGGAGACTGCTACAATACTCCTCCCCTAGTGACGAGCAAGGAGGAACGAGAATCCTGTGGTTGCCTGGGAACAGTGTTGAGTGTGTTGAGTGGAGTCCATGAGGCTGGCGATGACCGTACGACTGCGGGTGGTAACCGGCAGAGGGTGGTAGGGAGCCGAAGAGGTCAAGTGCCAAGCCACCATTGAGGCTTGACAGGGCAGGTGCAGGTGGTGGGTCCATTCTGACGTCCTCCCTAGGTGTACCGTGAAGTCGCTGCCAGGGTGAGAGAGGTCGTGAAGCTGACGGAAAGAGACGATTTGCATCTGTAGTCCGTGTCAGCTGTGAGAGCGACCTTGACGCCTGGGAGTGTAAGAAGACGACACGGCAGTGGGAGAGGGCGTCTGCTGGAGCGTTGTCTGCACAGAACTGCCTGAAGACTATGTGGTGGAGAGTAGAGTAATCCACAGGGCCATGTATAATCCACAGGGCGTTGAATAATCCACAGGGCGGTGAGTGGTGATGGTGGAGTTGATCACTTTAACGCCGCGAGGCGGGGGGCAGGGATTGGACATTAATTTGCACTGAGGGTGCAAAGGGGTGTTGAAGACACAGAGGCGCATTGTGGGCGCTGGGGTTGGTGATGACGCATGAAGGCGTTAGAAGTGCGCATGAGGCGGCTGAAGCTGCGCTAAACGCGCATAGGCCGTGCCGAAGACGCAGTGACGGCGTCTTAAATGGCAGAGAAGGTGCCAGGGTGGGTGGGAAGGGATAATCTCATAAGTGGCAATTACACAGAAGTGTAATTTTCTCCTGATCTTAGACTCAATCCTGCGAACGCCATAAAGGAGGCAGGGCTTTTTGCCAAAGGAGTGATCTAGCGAATAAGTCTTATGAGACTCAGGCCATCACACTGGGAGAAATGTGCTCTTTAATAGCACAGGCTAAAAATATGATGCACAAAGAAATATGTATGCTGTTATTGCATTTGTATTGTATCCTCTTGAGTGTTTAGCTTTAAAACAACCCTGAAATTCTTCCTCCCAAGACTACAACAATACTTAGACGAAGAGAGCGAATTGAGTCTGATGCAGCAAAGATTCGAACCAAATATCGAAGTTACGTTTTTAATTATTTTCTTCTTGGGTTCGTTATTATTCCTCATTTTCCTCTTTAAGTGATTCACGTTTGAGGAATGGAAGGTAAAAATACACACTTTGTAGACATTTGTAGTAAATTAAAGAAACATTATTGCTCCAAATTGGAGTACAGTATTATAGCTTTAAGTCCGACACTCAACACATACAGCATAAGATGGAGTGTGTGTGGAGTAGGAGTGAGGAAGGTAAACAAAGGGTGAATGTGGAAGGAATGGTGACAGGAACGATGTGACGATGATGATAAGACAGAATCTGTGTCTACAGCATCATTGGACGAAAGGTAAGACTGTGAACTTTTTTTTTATCTATATCATTAACCGTTGGCGCCAGTAGGTTTATTGAGGCACAGATGGACTTGCCTCGCCTCTTATTTGGCGTATGTTTTCAGATTTATATAGTGACGCCTCAAACGTTTAGGTTCTCTCGTGAATATGTTGAGAACGTGCGAGGCTAATCACTGCTACAGCCTCAGGCGCATATAAACGTTGTAAGTCCCGCCTGAGGACAGTATGGCAGCAATTTGGGTAGTCTTTGGCCATTCGGCGGTGATATCAAAGAATGAAAAGTGGTAGGCGAATAACGGGACCCGGGACCCGGGACCCTAGGCTCGCATACCAAAGCGCTAGACAACTGAGGTAGACACTTGAATATCTACGCCTTTTCGTGACCTTGTTAGTGTATAAACAGCATCATTTGCATAGAATTTTACTACAATACATCCCTACCGCCTCTCAGCTTCGTTATTTTTTATTGGATATATCAAAAGATTGAATAATGAAAAATAAGGTTGGTTATTTGGTTGATTGCTTATCGTGTCCCCATTTATAGGCTATCTAGAGTCCATCAAAGTTGTGTGTTGGTATTTATACAACTAGCGTGGCGGCGGTTACACAGTGCATATCACTAGTAGCACAGGCAGGATGACTGCAGCGACAACACGAGAAACTTGAACAGACTCAATCCCTTGAGACTAAGCCACACGGGGCGGAGGACGTGTGTCACTGGACAGCGGAGCAGGTAGTGATGTAAGTAAGTCGTTTTGTAGGAGTCGAGATGATTAACATTAAACCGGAATAATATTCTAGTGGCTTTCATGCAATATTTCTTCCTCTCTTAGTTATGTGCAATTGTATCTGTATAAATAATGGTCAAATATTGATCTGCCATCATATTCTAATTATAAAAAAACAAACAAAAAAACAACAACAAATGAACAAGGCTTATGTCATCATATGAGCCACAAAGACAGAGTGCGCGATATGGATGCACGTTAGCCATTGGCTGGTTCCTTAAGCAGACGATGACGAGTTAAAACAAATGTATCCAAGTCAACCAAGTGACCAAGAAAATATTTGATTTTTTCATTGATCTAAATGTATTGCTTATCATTCTATATATCGATATACGATAGCAGGTCAATATTTAGACTTATTATCATATATCAATATATATATATATATATATATATATATATATATATATATATATATATATATATATATATATATATATATGTATATATATATATATATATATATATATATATATATATATATATATATATATATATATATATATATATATAATTATATGTATATATATATATATATATATATATATATATATATATATATATATATATATATATATATATGTATATATATATACATATATATATATATATATATATATATATTATATATATATATATATATATATATACATATATATATATATATATATATATATATATATAGTTATATATAGTTATATATAGTTATATAGCTACAAAGACACAGATTAGTCAACCGTCCATCTTATCTATTTAATCGTAAATCGAATGAAGTTAGTGTTGGAACTTATTTGCGTGATATTTTATTCTTGGAACTTGAACTTCGTAATCCAGTAAAGAGAGGAACTTGCTTTGCTTCACCAATATATCAATAAATAAATAAATAAATAAATCCACCACACCATCACTACCACCACCACCACCACCACCACCACCCCAGCATCGCCGTCTAGGGCAGCCTGGTGAGCCAAATGGATGCTATTCTCACCCATCTGGGGACCGGAAGTTGGTCTGTTCTGCATATGCTCGCCTTGACATACTGTGAGTATGTTTCTTTGTGTGTGTGGCGGGATGGCGTGGGATCCATATACCCAATAGGCGACTCCAACATACCGCTGTCATCCCAAATTGCCAACTCGAGATCCCCCTACTTTCTCACAGAATTTAATGAAAGTCCAAGGACAAGTACGATAACATTCCGGCAACGTAAACAAATGTTATTTTCGTAGGAATGGCCCAAGATTAGCCTCTACTAACATCTATGCGGACCATAAGACATCGACAATGGACATGAGCAATGCTTACAGCAATATTTACAGTTTACTGCACCAACATATTCTTTCGTCTGGCAGCGTGTTGACCTCAACACGCAATGTATTATTTATCTGATATTGTAAATACAAGCATTTGTAACTGCTGCCATATTTCTTGTATCATATAGTAACCCGCTGCCATATTTCTTGTATCATATAGTAACCCACAAAGAAGGCTACCAGCTTTATTTTCCACATATCATGCTGGTATATTACTGTAATTGGGTTTTAAGCAAAACACGAATTAATTCAATATTTAAAAAAATACATCAATATACGGATGAAATCTAGTTAAAATGTGTTAACAAATCACCAACCAATATGATAAAGAACATAGCAAGGTATGACAGTGTGTTGAATAGAAGTATAACACCATAGAAGTGTGCGTATTTTTGAGGCTCGTTCACACCCCGATCGAAAATTAGGGGATCTCCAGTTGGCAATTTCGGTTTAGGGCAAGATGTTGGAGTCGCCTATTGCCGTGGTCAGAAACTCCCGTGTTGCCATTGGACGCTGGCTATTTTAATATAGGACTCGGTATACACTCTTGAAGCTTTGTAAGAGACGCACATTCTAAAATATACTCGAAGTTAATATGCCCAACCGCTAGCCACTAGGCCACCTCCTCCTCTATATGCTACAAAACATTAATCTGAAGTGTTTATGATAACAGAATCCATGTGATTTGGTGATACACATTCTACAAAGCAGTTATTACAAGTTGAATACTGTCATCTGAAGTTACAGCATTATTACATTAATTACTAATCTGCCTGCTACATATTTAGTTTGAAAAAAATTACCCCAGTTTCTATAGCGGTTAAGCAGACGATGACGAGTTAAAACAAATGTACCCAAGTGAATACCCAACACCAATTATATATTTGATTTTTTCATTTATCTATATTTATTGCTTACCATTCTGTATATCGATATACTATAGCAGATCAATGTTTAGACTTATCATGTATTTTTTTCTTCTATATCATTAACCGTTGGCGCCAGTAGGCTTATGGAGGCACAGATGGACTTGTCTCGCCTGTTATTTGGCGTAGGTTTTCAGATTTTATTTTTATAGTGACGCCTCAAATGTTTACGTTCACTCTTGAATATGTTGAGAACGTGCGAGGCTAATTGTTACTACAGCTTCAGATGCATATAAACGTTGTTAAGTCCCGTCTGAGGATAGTATGGCAGCAATTTGGGTAGTCTTTGGCCACTTGGCGGTGATATCAAAGAATGAAAAGTGGTTAGCGAATAACAGGGATTCGAACCCGGGACCCTAGATTCCCATGCCCAAGCGTTAGACCACTATATATATATATATATATATATATATATATATATATATATATATATATATATATATATATATATATATATATATATATATATATATATATATATATATATATACTTAGAACTTATTTGCGTGATATTGTATTCTTAGAACTTCAACTTCGTAAACCAGAAAAGAGGAACTTGTTTTGTTTCACCAATATATCATTGGGTTTTTTTTCAGCTAAATCCACCACCACCTTCACCATCACCTTCACCACCACCCCAGCATTGCCGTCTAGGGCAGCCTGGTGAGCCAAATGGATATTATTCTCACCCATCTGGGAACAGGAAGGTGGTCTGTTCTGCACATCATCGCCTTGTCATACAGTGAGTGTATGTTCGTTTCTTTGTGTGCGTCGTGGGGTGGCGTGGGATCCATATATATATATATATATATATATATATATATATATATATATATATATATATATATATATATATAATATATATATATATATATATTATATATATATATATATATATATATAATATATATATATATATATGTATATATATATATATATATATATATATATATATATATATATATATATATATATATATATATATATATATATATATATATATATATATATATATATATATATATATATATATATATATATATATATATATATATATATATATATATATATATATATATATATATACATATATATATATATATATATATATATATATATATATATATATATATATATATATATATATATATATATATATATATATATATATATATATATATATATATATATATATATATATATATATATATATATATATATATATATATATATATATATATATATATATATATATATATATATATATATATATATATATATATATATATATATATATATATATATATATATATATATATATTATATATATATATATAATATATATATATATATATATATATATATATATATATATATATATATATATATATATATATATATATATATATATATATATATATATAATATATATATATATATATATATATATATATATATATATATATATATATATTTATATTTATATATATTTATATATATATTTATATATATATATATATATATATATATATATATATATATATATATATATATATATATATATATTTATATTTATATATATTTATATATATATATATATATATAATATATATATATATATATATATATATATATATATATATATATATATATATATATATATATATATATATATAGAAGAAGCAATGAAATTTGCCCCAAGATGCTACATCCCAAAAGGTAGACAGTGTACGTAGTATTTGGTTTGTTTTGCGATACTTCTTGCTATATGCTTAATGAGTTAAGATAAAGATAAGGTAGGGGCACACGCTAAGCTGCGCGTAGCTGCAAGAGAGAAGAAGGATCAGGTGACAGACAGCAGGGATTTATCAGGTCATCTGACACCTGGCCTGACTCGTACCCCAAAGCCAACTACCCAGGAAACACTAACTGCTCACCACAAGTTTTGTGATGCTAAGTGATTGCTACGTGGGGTATAGAAAGAATGTTAATCCCTTCTATACCCCACATAGCAAAATTTAGTTCAACATTAGGTGCCAAGACTGGCTTGACGCCGAGAAGTATTTTTCACAATGTATTTTTTGTGAATATAAATATTAAATCTCTCTCTCTCTCTCTCTCTCTCTCTCTCTCTCTCTCTCTCTCTCTCTCTCTCTCTCTCTCTCTCTCTCTCTCTCTCTCATCCACACAGACGGTATCTTCGTGCCTCCACATTCACTCGGCGCTGCATTCTTGGCACCTAGAATTGACTACTCTTGCCGTGTGCCCAGCAGCGCCACCTCCGCGGCCTCCAATGGCTCCATCATTCTCCAAACAAACTCTTCCACCTCAGAGTACGTAAATAAGGCCTTTGAAGCCTAATTATGATATTGAGGAAAAGTTATGATACATACAACTTGACGGGAAAGTGTGGTATTATAATCAGTATTCCTGCTACTGTTGTGTGCAGCGAGAGTCTGTCCTGACCGGCCTCTATGCCAAGTAATGATGGATTACTACACTTAATGCATTTGCTTAAACCAGTCAGTTACATAAGTGTACATTTCAAGTACAAGATATAACAATTATAACCTTGATTTTTTCTTTTTACTTTCCTTCTGTACAGAGCCAAGTGTGAATACAGGATTGACACACCAGATGGAGAAAGGATCGAAGAGTGTGTGGAATTTAACTTTGATAACTCCACTTTCTCCTCCACCTTCACATCCGAGGTTAGCTTTAGTGTGTGTGTGTGTGTGTGTGTGTGTGTGTGTGTGTGTGTGTGTGTGTGTGTGTGTGTGTGTGTGTGTGTGTGTGTGTGTGTGTATGCGAATCTCTCCTTGTCTCCCCTTCTACAGTACAATCTAGCGTGTGGTCGAGGCTACCTGCAGATGTCCTTCCATATTGTGTACATGTTTGGTTCCTTCGTGGGAGCACCTGTTAACGGTTACCTCGCAGACAAGTAGGTAGAGACGGAGATGAAGCGTATTCATTGAGGAGGAACTAAAATAAAACAGTGAATATCCTCTTACCGGTCATATATTTGGTTTCGCCTTCATTGCTATGGATCTGCATCATATAATCCATTGATCACTTTGTAGGTACGGGAGGAAGCCTATGGTTGTATTCGGACACATTGCGTATTTAGTGCTGGCTCTAGCGTCTGCATGGCTGCCTAATCTCTCCACCATCCTTGTTGCTCGCTTCCTCTTGGGTGTCCTTCACATCGCGATCGGCTACACCCTCTTTGTCTACAGTGAGTCTAAAACTCTATAGCAGATAAATCCATCGAAAACTACCATGAGATCATTAGAAAACGGGATAATAAATCGATTTATTACCATATATTTGTGTATCGTTGCATGTTTAAAATCGATGATTACTTTTTTTTTCTCTTTCCCTCTCTCTTTCTGTCAGTGATCGAGGTGTTAGAGCCCAAAATTAGGACATGGGTTTCTTTTGTCTTGATGCACTTCTGGTCTGTTAGCACGATGTTCTACGGTGGTTACGGTTACTTCATAAGGGACTGGAGAATCCTGCAAAGTGGCCACGCTGCCTGGACTGCTTATCCTTCCTACTTTGTGGTATGTTAACAGGTGGAGATGGATTGGTGTTGTGTGGGGCTCATGTGAGGTAATAATTAGTTACTTTTTATAGTAGGTTTTGAGTTTGTGTTTTGTAGAAGGAAGACCTGTAGTTCTAAAAGTGGTAGTAAAAACAAATACAAGGAATACTAAACCAAACTGTAATATTCCAGTACCTTGCAAGCGATTTCACTTCATCTTGTAATACCTGTAAATTTAGTCTTAAGTCTCACCTCAACACTTGGTGGTGTGTATTCCTGAGACATCGGTGGTTCCCCAGGCTGATTGACGAGTCCCCGCGGTGGCTGATCGTGAATGGCCGGCGGGAGGAAGCCTTGCAGGTGCTCGGCAAGGTGGCTCGCTGGCACGGCGTTGATCTCCCGCCTGAGGAAGAGATGGAGACGATGTTTCAGGAAAAGGTATGAGAGAGAGAAAGCGACAGAGAGAGAGACAGAGAGAGAGAGAGAGAGAGAGAGAGAGAGAGAGAGAGAGAGAGAGAGAGAGAGAGAGAGAGAGAGAGAGAGAGAGAGAGAGAGAGAGAGAGAGAGAGGGGGGAGAGAGAGATAAACCAGTATCTCCTATGCAGGCTGCTGAAGGCCAGGACATGCTGCAACACTCCTCTATGTGGATCCTTCTTAAGTCTGCTGTAAGCGAGACTCTGGTGCTTTTCAGGTGAGACTTAGGACGGGATTTCCTTCCATTTATCTCTCCTTCTCTCCCTCCTCCTCCTCCTCCTCCTCTTACACGTGGAAAATATGCAATTCACGGCATCCTGTTGTCAGCTTTTCGTTCTTAATAAACAAAGGAATCATCACAGTTTGCATTTCCTGATAAGATGACATTCCGTTTCCTCACTGCAACAATTCCAGTCGACGCACATCAACACAACGTCAACCTTTTCCTTTACCCTGCAGGACGCCACGCTTGCGAACCATCACTCTTTGCGTCTATTTCGACTACCTGATGTCGGGGATGGTATACTACGGGCTGTCTCTCAGTGGGGCCACCATAAGCGATGATCCCTTCCTGTACATAGTCCTGATGGGCCTGATGGAGGTCCCCACTTACTCTCTTGTTGGTTTCATGCTGGAGCGGTTTGGGAGAAAATCTATCCTCTCTGTTGGCCTTCTCATTACCGCTGCCGTCCTCCTCTCTCTAGGTTTCATCCCTACAGGTTAGCGTATTATCAGTAGGAGTAATGGTAGAAGTAGTAACAGAAGTAGTAATATCTGTTGTTGCCTTATAACGCTCACTCTCACTCTCCTCCTCCCGTGACTCCTTCAGTATACACCAGCACCGTGGTAGCCGTGGCCATGATTGGGAAGGTGACCATCACTGGATGCTTCCAGACCATCATTTCTTTCTCCAACGAACTCTTCCCGACGGAGGTGAGGAGTCGAGGCGTCTGCACCGCCTGCATGATGTCCCGACTCGGAAATATAGTGTGTCCCTTTATCACGGATCTCGTGGTAAGTCATACTGGCTCTAATACTGGGTGGTAGTTGGTTGTATAAGTACTTGACTGTGTAAGTACTTGGCTGTGTAAGTACTTGGCTGTGTAAGTACTTGGCTCTGTAAGTACTTGGCTCTGTAAGTACTTGGCTGTGTAAGTGCTTGGCTGTGTAAGTACTTGGCTGTGTAAGTACTTGGCTGTGTAAGTACTTGGCTGTGTAAGTACTTGGCTGTGTAAGTACTTGGCTGTGTAAGTACTTGGCTGTATAAGTACTTGGCTGTGTAAGTACTTGACTGTGTAAGTACTTGACTGTGTAAGTACTTGGCTGTGTAAGTACTTGGCTGTGTAAGTACTTGGCTGTGTAAGTACTTGGCTGTGTAAGTACTTGGCTGTGTAAGTACTCGGCTGTGTAAGTACTTGGCTGTGTAAGTACTTGATTGTGTAAGTACTTGACTGTGTAAGTACTTGACTGTGTAAGTACTTGGCTGTGTAAGTACTTGACTGTGTAAGTACTTGGCTGTGTAAATATTTGGCTGTGTAAGTACTTAGCTGTGTAAGTACTTGGCTGTGTAAGTACTTGGTTGTGTAAGTACTTGGCTGTGTAAGTACTTGGCTGTGCAAGTACTTGGCTGTGTAAGTACTTGGCTGTGTAAGTACTTGCCTGTGTATGTACTTGACTGTATGTACTTGGCTGTGTAAGTACTTGGCTGTGTAAGTACTTGGCTGTGTAAGTATTTGGCTGTGTAAGTACTTGGCTATGTAAGTACTTGACTGTGTAAGTACTTGGCTGTGTATGTACTTGGCTGTGTAAGTACTTGGCTGTGTAAGTACTTGGCTGTGTAAGTACTTGGCTGTGTAAATACTTGACTGTGCAAGTACTTGGCTGTATAAGTACTTGACTGTGTAAGTACTTGGCTGTGTAAGTATTTGGCTGTGTAAGTACTTGGCTGTGTAAGTACTTGGCTGTGTAAGTACTTGACTGTGTAAGTACTTGGCTGTTTAAGTACTTGACTGTGTAAGTACTTGGCTGTGTAAGTACTTGGCTGTGTAAGTACTTGACTGTGTAAGTACTTGGCTGTGTAAGTACTTGGCTGTGTAAGTACTTGGCTGTGTAAGTACTTGGCTGTGTAAGTACTTGGCTGTGTAAGTACTTGACTGTATAAGTACTTGGCTGTATAAGTACTTGACTGTATAAGTACTTGTCTGTGTACGTACTTGACTGTGTAAGTACTTGGCTGTGTAAGTACTTGACTGTGTAAGTACTTGGCTGTTTAAGTACTTGACTGTGTAAGTACTTGGCTGTGTAAGTACTTGGCTGTGTAAGTACTTGACTGTGTAAGTACTTGGCTGTGTAAGTACTTGGCTATGTAAGTACTTGGCTGTGTAAGTACTTGGCTGTGTAAGTACTTGGCTGTGTAAGTACTTGACTGTGTAAGTACTTGACTGTGTAAGTACTTGGCTGTGTAAGTACTTGGCTGTGTAAGTACTTGGCTGGCTCTACTCTTTCATTTGTTTTCTACTTGAGACTATATTTATTCAGTTTATTCTTCAATGTTAGTAGTTGTGGACTGATGGTTTCATTGGGTGAGTCTATTCCTCCTCTTCCTCCTCCTCCTCAGGGCTCCGTCTACCCTTGGGCTCCCTTCGTTATCTTCGGATCGGGAGCCTTGCTGGCAGGGGCGGGAACCCTACTGCTGCGTGGCCAGACACTGCCTGATACTGTGGCCCAACTAGAGGAACGACTGACGGAGACGCCGAAGCAGTGAGTCTCTCTCTCTCTCTCTCTCTCTCTCTCTCTCTCTCTCTCTCTCTCTCTCTCTCTCTCTCTCTCTCTCTCTCCCTCTCTCCCTCTCTCTCTCTCTCTCTCTCTCTCTCTCTCTCTCTCTCTCTCTCTCTCTCTCTCTCTTATGTTAATTGCAACACTTTTCTAAACACATGTGGCCAAGTTTTCTTATGCACATATTTCTTGTGTTTTTTTCTCTCGCTCTCTTCCTCTTCAGGCCAAATAAACTTCAGCGGGTTTTGAAGGTCGAGTGTGAGTGACTGAGAAGCAGACCTGCTGAGACAATGTCACGTCGTTCATGCAAACACTGGACTGTGGTCTGCGGGAAAGTAAAGCGTCGTCTGTGCGTGGTTTGATAATAAAATATCAGTATATGTGTTGGATGGTGTCTGGTGTGCCAAATAGTAAAGGTTTATGTAGATGTTTGTTTTATGTGTTGAAAAAACAAGGAATTAATTATTTAAGTGTGATGATTTTGTCTAGAAGTGTGTTAAGAATAGTAACACCAGACAGTGTTGTTATTATCACTCCAGTATGTATGAAAAACTATGAATAAGCTTTGATAAAAATAAATATGATGCACAAATAAATACGTATGTTGTTATTGCATTTGTATTGTATCCTCTTGAGTGTTTATCTTTAAAACAACCCTGAGATTCTTCCTCCCCCCAAGACTACAACAATACTTAGACGAAGAGAGCGAATTGAGTCTGATGCAGCAAAGATTCGAACCAAATATCGTAGTTACGCTTTTAATTATTTTCCTCTTTAAGTGATTCACGTTTGAGGAATGGAAGGTAAAAATACACACTTTGTAGACATTTGTAGTAAATTAAAGAAACATTATTGCTCCAAATTGGAGTACAGTATTATAGCTTTAAGTCCGACACTCAACACATACAGCATAAGATGGAGTGTGTATGGAGTAGGAGTGAGGAAGGTAAACAAAGGGTGAATGTGGAAGGAATAGTGACAGGAACGATGTGATGATGATGACAAGACAGAATCTGTGTCTAGAGCATCTTTGGACGAAAGGTAAGAGTGTGAACTGAGACATATTAACATAGTTAGATACTTCATGTTTTATGCATTCTTTTCCTGTGTGTGTGTGTGTGTGTGTGTGTGTGTGTGTGTGTGTGTGTGTGTGTGTGTGTGTGTGTGTGTGTGTGTGTGTGTGTGTTTATCCTTTACCCGTGGTGCCGGTAGGCTTTATGGAGGCCTTAGATCAGTGATTCCCAAACGGGAGTGCACGCACCCCCTGGGGGTGCAAGATCACCTTTTAAGGGGTACGAAACCTTGGATTTGGTAATTTGGCAAAAATATTAAATAAATACATTTAAATGTTTAAATTTTAACGGTTAAATATTCAAATTTATTTGTTTAGTATTTTTGCTGATACCTTAAACCATTTTAACAGTAGCGGAAGAGAAAACGACTCCTTTGTTAAATTAGCCAGTGTAACAGTAATAAGATAATATGGATAGCATTCAAATTAACAACCGAAAATAGGCAGCGCTGCTGTACTGCCGTCTAGACAAGACGCTCAGCGGAAATGGTGACAACATCGCCGCCGCTCAGCTGGAAGCTGAAGGAAAGAGGTAATCTTTCAAATTTTCCATCACTTGAAGAATTTCTTCAAGTGATGGAAAATTTGAAAGATTACCTCTTTCCTTGATGATAATGGATCCCTAATTCCCTACTGTGCGTGAAGATATTGTGGCTCATTTGGAAATGCTGTCAAAATCATTTGATGGATATTTTGCAGCTGGAGAACTGAAGATTTCAGGAGAATGGATCATGAATCCATACTCCTACAATTTGGATAATAGGTCGGATGATGACGAGCTGAAAAAAGATCTTATTGATTTGGGGACAAATCGTGCTCTTGAAATGCCATTTGAAAGCAAGACTTTGTAGGAGTATTGGTGTTCAGCAATGAATATGTTTCCAAGACTTTGTGAAAAAGCACTTGGTGTCTTCATCCCATTTGCGACCACATACTTATAATGAGTCTGGATTTAGTTCTCTTTTGTCAATCAAGACAAAATCTAGAAATCGCATGATCCACAGGCAGACATGCAGATCGCTATCAGCAACAAAGTACCACGATTTGACAAAATCATAGCCAAGAAACAGGAACAAAAAATTTATTAGATTTAAATTGTACATATTTTTATGTGAATTTCTTAATGTTAGATTTTAGTTTTTTTTTAATTGTTTAATTTACACTTATATTGAATGAAAAGCTTAATATTTATTGTACTGTTTCATTTACACATTCATTGAATGAAAATATTAATTTCTTTGTACTATTTGTTTGTATTTAAGTTTGTTATAACTGTTTTCTTTTTTCTTCCATTCAAAAATTAGTCATTCAAAAATTTGCTTTTTAAGCTAATTTTTGAATGACTAACTAAATCTGTTGCTGAAATTGAGTATAAATTGCCTTCTTCATATGAGATATTACTTTTGTGTATATATATATATATATATATATATATATATATATATATATATATATATATATATATATATATATATATTTACATATAT
>JAXIVD010008020.1:15000-18520 GCA_036785275.1 Cancer borealis | reverse complement strand
GCTGTGGGGCAGAAATGGGTCTTAGTAATGAAGTTATGGGGAGAAAAGTACCTCATTAGTGGATCTATGGGGTTGAGATGAGCCTTATTAGCTGTACAGGTGTAAGAGAGGAGATTGGAAAGCGTGTAGCGTATTGAAAAGTATAAAAAGAAAAGAAAAAAAAGAATAAGAGTTCGTGTAAGAGACTTAGGGTAAGCTGTAGTGATCACTCAGTCTCTTTGTTCTTCTGTATTGTATGGGGACCCCTTACATTATGTATAGAAAAGTGTGTTAAGGTTCCATTAGGGGAAGGATGGTACTGAGGCTTGTGATACGGATGATGATGATGATGATGATGATGATGATGATGAAAGGGTAATAAGGTAAAGAAAAAAATGGTTATAGAGAGGCAAAGGTAAAAAAAACTTTGAATTGAAAGGCGAAGAAAATGTGCTAAGATATGAAAATTATACGAAGGAAAATGAAACGAAACTTGATAGGACTATGAAATGCCACACGAAAGATGACAAAGTTGATGTGATGAGAGAAAGGCAAGAAAATGATAATGACCTTCTGGTTCCAAAGACACAAATTTGACTCTTCCTTTTTGACATATGTAAATTTTCTTTCGTGGTAACACAGAATCATGATTAGTATAATGAAGAAAATATACCTTTTACTCAGGAGGAGCATTTAGTATTCCATCACTTGAAATTTAGTAACTGAGATGCCGCGTATAGTTATCTTTTTGGAAATTTTACAATCTATAATGTAATATATGAACGTACTGCACTTAACACTATGCTAAACGTTAAAAAAAAAAAAATCACACATAAACGTTCACATCATCATCTTTATCATCCGAGAACATAAGTAAAAAGTAAAACTAATCTATGTTTGGAGACAGGCATGATGTCACACTTCTACTCTTTATATCCCCAATATATTCAAAAACAATCAAGATGAAGAACACTTATGAAAACAAGCTAAAACATCACCCAAAGAATACTTACTTGTGGCCGAGCTCGTGAGTGATGACGAAGACAGACTCGAAGCTTGTCCCCTCGTTGATGGTGCAAGAATAAGTTGGTTGACACATGCCCGCCACCCAAGCCAGACCTAGAGTGGCGGAGAAAAGAAGGAGAATGGTAACAACGAAACTACTACCACAACCTAAACCAAAACCAGTACATACTCTCCTCACCACTATGAATACCAAAGTCACTAGCATCACCATCACCACCACTATGATTATAATAAATGCACCCTTCAATCACTATCATCGTCACCACCACCGCTGCTACCACACTACTATTGCATTCCTACTGTCATCACCAACACAACCATTACCACATGATTTTCTATTTTTACTACCTCCAACAAGAGCCCTACACATACCACCCCTATCACCACCACCACATGATCACCACCACCACCACCACCACCACCACCACCACAACCATCACCACCACAACCTGGAGTACCATCATAAGGTGTCTCCTACCATAACTAACAACAACATCACCACTACCATACACATTCATTCCAACTTTCTATTTACTTTCTACCCTCCCTTTTTTACGACTGTCTCCTAACACCACCATAACACAATTACCACTACCACTTCCATTTATTATACTAGATACTATATTCAACTATAACACCATTAACACTACTACTTCGAGTCTTGAAATCATAACCATACGGTTCTAGCAATATTTATAAGTATACACCACCACCACCATCACCACTACCACCACCACCACCTCCACCTCCCTCATATCCACACGTACCTATGACGGAGGTGGATTCAGGGTCGCCATCCCACAAGTCCAATCCAGACAGCATGAGGGCATGATCCCAGTTTTCCTGCATCTTGCCCTTTTGGTTCCTCTGCCACGAACAAAAATTACTGAGGTACCTGACGAAGGGATAGAGAGAGAGAAAAAAAGATTGTCTCAACTGGTATTTTTTGGGTGTGTGTTAAGATCCAAAGTTAATTCCCACATCTCCCTTCAGTATATACTCTGAAGTCACCCAACAGAGACAAAGTTGCTTCGGTTATTAATCTACTGTCTCGTCTATTTTCCTGTCGTTCATTGTGTTTCCTTACTGCTGAATGTTGCCGCGTGCCTTGCTTGGTCCTTTCCGACTGTCTTCAATGATCTCCAGCTTGACCACCGTGATGATGAGATGCTGCTGCAGTGACGGCGCCCTGTACAGCATAGCCACCTGTCGGAGCATACTTGAATTAACTCAGACAAACTCTTAAGTTGAAATATTGTTAATGCTCCAAAACTAGTGATGAATGCATTTTTCTGCGCAATAATGATAATAGAAAACCTTTAATACATTTAAATTTTAGTAATTGTAAGCAGCAGATGACCTTATATCCTTTATTTTTTGTTGTCTACTTGAAATTATCATGTGTGTGTGTGTGTGTGTGTGTGTGTGTGTGTGTGTGTGTGTGTGTGTGTGTGTGTGTGTGTGTGTGTGTGTGTGTGTGTGTGTGTGTGTGTGTGTGTGCGCGCGCATGTGTGTGTGTGTGTGTGTGTGTGTGTGTGTGTGTGTGTGTGTGTGTGTGTGTGTGTGTGTGTGTGTGTGTGTGTGTGTGTGTGTGTGTGTGTGTGTGTGTGTGTTATGTGTGTGTGTGTGGTATGCAAAACTGCGTCCCAGCTGCCTGACATCTGATTGGCAATGCTGTTTCCGGGTTGTTAATTACTTTTCACTCAAGCATTTCAATAAGACAGGGAGGCTGAAGGCTCCTGCCGTGGTGCAAAGGATCGTTGAAAACCCTGGCAGAGACTATTCGGCTTTCAGTAGGTTCTTATTGATATTTTTTTGACAACCTTTTACTTAATTGGGCGTCCCTCCCACGGTACCTGTCCAGGAGTAACACAGAAAGCAGCACGACTCACCCCGTTCATGATGGCGAAGACAGTGTCCGTGATGGTTTCTTTCACGTTCTGGCCAGGATACCTCTTCTTAATGAACGTTACCATGTCGTCGTCCACAAACACGGCTGTCTCGATCCTCAAGTCGTCCTTCGCTTCCCGCTTGGTCTTGTGGCTGTCCTGCTCATCTTGCGGTAGATCAATCGGCAGTTCCACCAGCATGCGCGGCGCCTTCATGGCCTCTAGGTCTGTTGACAGAAACTGTTATACAAGATTGAACTCATCGACGGACTGACTATAAGTATCTTCATGTCACCTTCAAGCCCACGTACCGAACACTCCGCACTTCATGTTCTTTTTCCTGTTTTGGATGATGTGCAGGCCATCCGGCGTGACTTTCTCTTCATCGTCCGTTATCGCCTCCCGCCGCCGCCTCCGCCGTTGCCCCGGATGTGGCCTCACCATGTGAGTTTCGTTCCCTGAGATAATGACGCCGGTCTGTGGGACGAAGGGTCAGATTTGCAATGGTACTATTATCGGCGTCTTGTCTGGTGAGACGGCTTGTATGGAGCCCAAAGTGAAAGTAAAGACTCCGGGTTCCATGTAACATGTAATGAAAAAAAAGAAAGACTATTCCAAGGTTTATC
>JAXIVD010008020.1:7500-10000 GCA_036785275.1 Cancer borealis | reverse complement strand
TTCAGGGTCGTCAAAGAGAAACTTGAGGTCTTCCCGAGTCAACAGCACCGGTGCAGCGGAGGCGGCGTTCTAGAAAAAAAGTAACACGTATATTAAAACAAGAAGACATACGAGAATTATACAACGGAGGACTACGTAAGGCAACGGGCGACTACACTCCATTTGCACACTGAGTAATGCCATCTTGTGAGCCTCTACTTGCAGCACCTTCCGCGAGTTTCCAGATATATGAACGTGACAATTACCATTCATCATAACAGAAACTTCGACAAATTCAATGTTTGATTGATTGTATTAAGTTTTTTGCACACGAATTTTTTTTAGCATTATAAATGGGGATTCAATTCAATTGTTATTGAAAAAAAGTGCATCAAAATCTTTTTGTAGAAGTCTATCCACTTTGGTTTTAAAAACATTTCGTGTTAAAGAAGGAAAGAATAATTCTTCTCCCCAATTGGTAGGAACTGTTTAATGACCTAAATGAAAGATGACACAATTTCTTATTGTTTTCAGATGAAAAAGTGTAAGGTAAGTATATTAGTGGATATTTATTACATACTGCTTTGCCAGATTATTAAAATATTTTGGCCATAATAATTTTGCCTCAAAACATATTTCCTTCCGATGAAAATATTTTAAAATGTTATATTGTAAGTATTCTACTTAATATCGAAAAAATAAATTCGATCGTATAGTTAATATTTCCTTTTTTCTTAAGCATTTCATATAATTTTTGATATTACATGCATACTAACTGAATAGCAATGAAAACATTTTTTTCCTAGTAAAAAATCCTCATATGAATTAACAAATAAGTCTTCTTACACTGCATATATATCAACATAGAGAATCACAATAATGGTATATTCCTGTATGCAGTTTAAGATCAGCCGTTCAATACGTGCATAAAACTAACAACACAACAACAATCTTACCACTTATTAACATGTACTTTTCAGTCTGAACCGTGCAACGTAAGTTCCGAATCACAGTAACAAAAAACATAAAAAAAGGGGTCATGTCAGGACGAAGTTCCTCGCTACAACTATAAAGGTTCACGCAACAACACTGTTCATGACAGACTGAGTCCATTCCCCTCACCACGCTATTACGTTTATACACCCCACTTCCAGGTACTAGAGGCTCCACCAGACCGCAGGCCCACTACACTCTTTGAACAAGGAGGGAAGGAAGGGGTGCAGCAGGCGGAGGAAGACCACGCTTAGGGACTTTAAACCAATCAAATTTTCGCATCTCCCTTGTTCACAGAGGCACTATCAACTCACCCGAAGAAGGCTTTGGCAGCGTCCCAGAATGATGATAAGGCACATCACACCCGCTGTTTCCCTTCTGCAGTGGATCATCTCGCCGGGCCCTTGCTCGCCCCCTCGTCTGCCAGCCTGGCGAACTCCCTGTAAGAAGTTAGAATAATGATAATGATTGGTGGTAATGATAATGAGGATGATAATGATAATAATGGTAGATGATGATTGTGCGTGCGTGTGCGTGGGTGAGGGTCATGAACGATGGTACATAGGGGAAGGTCTACTGGGGCTTATAAGTGAGGGGGGGGAGTGGGGAGAAAGAGAGAGAGAGAGAGAGAGAGAGAGAGAGAGAGAGAGAGAGAGAGAGAGAGAGAGAGAGAGAGAGAGAGAGAGAGAGAGAGGGAGAGAGAGAGAGAGAGAGAGAGAGAGAGAGAGAGAGAGAGGGAAGAGGGAGAGAGGGAGAGAGAGAGAGAGAGAGAGAGAGAGAGAGAGAGAGAGAGAGAGAGAGAGAGAGAGAGAGAGAGAGAGAGAGAGAGAAGAGAGAGAGAGAGAGCCATGCTAAAAGATACAAGTGAAGTGAAGGTGAATGGAAAAGGGTTTAAATCGAGCGTTGAAAGATAAAAGAACTCCCGTCATTCACTGTTCCTTCACATGTTTTAGAGTAACTGTAAATATTTGATAAGCTTCCTAGAACTGTCCTTAGATCGTATACGTAACACGCACACACGCACGCGAGCACCCATCCACACACACACATATATACACATTCTAATAAAACTCTACGGAACTCAACAGCCAAATTCCACTACGTTGACACACCAAAACCTTGACGCTCACCACCAAAGGTTTCTTCCACGCCACCCCCGCTCACCCCCACACACACATAAGATTACCTGGTGCCCTAATAACGTACACAACCTCTTCCAGTCACGAAAAATTATCCAGTGACCAGCGCGCTTCACCCAGTTTCGCAGGACACTATATATTCATGAACGCCTATCCACTTGCACACGCCCACACGTTACCACATACACCTGCGGGTCACCACACCAACGGGTTAAAACACTCACAGGAGGCAGCGCGTCCCCTCTGGCAGCTGGTCCCCGACTGACCTATCACTCCACCCTTGCCTCTCGTGGCCTCAGCTCGTGCTGGATTATGCAAACATTTGTCCAGTGACGCAACGAAGTGATTCCTCGGCTCAACGGGGTAACATTGCACAGGAGGTGATAAAA
>JAXIVD010008019.1:17500-18521 GCA_036785275.1 Cancer borealis | reverse complement strand
ACTAGCATGGAATTTATATAGGAAAGTGAGGAAAACAAGACTAATCTACTTCTACCACTAAAAGAAAAATAGGAAAAATATATCGTAGGAATGAAATACTCAGATGTTAAGTGATTATCGAGTTTCTTCAAGAAGGATGAACATATACTATAATAACACCTTGTATCTAACTCCTTATCAAAGATCCTGAGCCAAGCAGACCAATCCACTTTCCACGTCAAGTCACTTCCTTCTACAGAACCGCGTAACACCTTCTTCAGATATCTACAGCATCCTCGTCCCTTTACAAACACACGCGTCAACAAAGCCACAAATACGTACAGTCCTCGTGTTAGAAAAGTTCATCCCACCATTAAGCAAGAAGTCAGATAATCCGTGTTATATATATACCTTCCTGCACCTATTCTTCATTGATGTTATGTCGTCGCCTTAACAAAGCATGTGAAGAGCCTCGCCAGAGTTACAATAGGGTGTAGTAAGGACCTGAGAGAGAGAGAGAGAGAGAGAGAGAGAGAGAGAGAGAGAGAGAGAGAGAGAGAGAGAGAGAGAGAGAGAGAGAGAGAGAGAGAGAGAAGAGTGGTGAGGGTGAAGGATGGGAAAGGGTTCAAAGAGGTACAGAGTGAGAAGGAGTAGAGATAAAGGGGAAGAAAGAAGAAGGAGGAGGGGGTCGTGGAGGCGAACCGATAAGACAGTCCTCCTTACCCCCCCACACAACCCCATCATAGGGAGACAAAAGGGAGACTTAAGAGTTATCAGTAAAGGACAATATCTTCCTCTTCTTCTTCTTCTTCTTCCTCCTCCTCCTCCTCCTCCTTTACACATTAAGCAATCACCAACGTGACTGACTATCATTCTCCTAATTTTAAGAGATAGTGTAGGAAGTGAGTAGAGGAGAACGAGAATGAGATGCAACTCTAAAAGATGACAGAAGGAAGAAAAAGGAGACGATAGCCGTGTCTCTAGCGGGGCGGGGAGAGCACAGGAGGTGAGGTGAGGTGAGGGAAGCAAGAAAGTAAAAGAT
>JAXIVD010008019.1:0-10000 GCA_036785275.1 Cancer borealis | reverse complement strand
CATAATAAAAACAACTTTCTTTTTAAGGCAAAAGATCTCATATTCATGGGTAACCTGAAACCGATAATCTAAACTCCCTGCTTAACGGTGAATAAGATAGAGTTGATATAAGTGAAGCAAAACGAAGCATAAAGGGATTGTAGTATGTTTGTCCATGTTTTATTTTTTCCATATCTTATATGAATGACGGTAATGTTTATTTATTTACTGTTTGAAAGAAGGTAAAAAAATATGGTCGAAAAGCCACAGGCCGAAAGAAAGACAAGAGTTCCAAGGTTGTCGTGTTTACCCGTTGAGGGCGCCGCGCTGCCGGGCTGTGGCTGGCGGCGGCGGATGGGCGGATGGGCGGTGGGATGGGATGGGGTGGGGTGGGGTTGGGTGGTGGGGTTTGCAGAGTTCGTCTAACCTGCTTGGTTGCTGCTCGCGACCTGCCACTGACTGACTGACTGACTGACTTGGCCGATGTTTCAGTTCAAATAAACAGGTTGTACAGTGTTGCTCCCTGTAACCCTCCCATGCCATCGGAGCCCCATTCCCCTTCACTAAAGTATCAAAGTCACCCAAACGTGCATCATCAATAAAGAAAAAAATTTATTAGTAAAATGATGATAATAATAACAATAATAATAACAACAATAACAATAACAATAATAATAATAATAATAATAATAATAATAATAATAATAATAAAACCAATATATAAATGAATAAAGGAATAAATTAATAAACGCACTATAAAAGACGATTATATACCACGTTGGGTCAGGTCACTTCCACCATGATTCCCACACCTCATGTTAACTCTGAAGCTCTAGCGTGCGTGCCTACCAAGCCTGATTACTTAACTATATATATATATATATATATATATATATATATATATATATATATATATATATATATATATATATATATACGGCAATTCGACTACTACATCCCCGCCTTATACATGTCCATACTGCTTATCATCACCACGGAAGCCGAGGTGCGAAGGGAGCACACTCAGGTATTCAGGGACGGTACCCAATACACAACAGCACCGTATCCTAAGTTTCGTGGTCACGTCCTCTCTAACTATTCCTTTTTTCCAACCTCATCTTTCCCTCTCCACTTTTCCTACGGTTCATTTATTCAACCTCCTCCTCCTCCTCCATCTCTTTTTCTTCCTTCACTTATTTATTTTTCTTTCATTTTCATCACACTCCCAATAATTACAAATTTCTCATCCCTTCCTTCCTAACAGACACACTGAATGGCCAGCCCCTGCCACTGAAGCATTCACAACCACTACTAAACAAATACTACATCGAACATTCCGTCAATAACTTAACTGTCGCTCACCTTATTAATACACATTTCCCAGGACACGATAGGAGAGGCAACATTAATTTCGTTATTTATTACTTCGTGATGGTACAACGAATATTCAGATTTTTCATAACGTCAACTATTATCACTTCATAACATAATTTAATCTTTGATAGGAGAACACGCCTCTGAATTTTTTATCGGTCGCATAGTAATATTTCCCCATATACGTATATTACGACGTGGTGGTGGTGGTGGTGATATGCCTGAAGAGCAAGATGATTATGGTAAACTAAAACTATTATCAAACTATTATCACCTCACAGGATCCTCGTAATAGTTTAACATTTCAGAATGAATCCTTAACATCATCCCAGCTTTGTTAACACTAAGAAGACACCATTGTGTTTATAATACATTAAGTCACCGATACTGTATGTATACTTACATGTATACGTACATCTCTTCGTGGTAACACAGAATCAAATAATTCAGAATAAGAGACAAGTATTCAGGAAACCTAGTTCATTAGCGTTACTTATCGCGTCAATATTTCAAAACATTCGGAAATACAGGCTCGGGGATAAAAAAATAATTGCTAAAGTAACAAGGTGTACATGGATAAGGTTTACGATGTCGGTAACTCGGAGAATCTATGAGAATTTACGTAATAAGTAGCGATAATAAAGTGAATAATAGCCAAGGTAAAGAAGAAGAAAAAAAAAATAAATGAATAACAGAAGGAAAAAGAGACAAATTAACCTTGCTAAGATCTCGAATGAAACCACATATTACAGATAAAAAGAAGACAAAAAATTAGTAGCAAGAAGTAGGATTATTGTGACACTAAACAGAAGGTAATTGTAACTTAATAACAGCATTGATAATAGCTGAGGAGGGAAAATGTCCAGGCAGAGTTTATTCATTGCTGATGTTCCACGGGATAATGGCCTAATCATTTAATTTCGTGCTGCGACCTCTTTCTTGCCTTCATTTTTCTCGTATATAACATATAATTATCTCGTCAAGGGTTGTGTGCAGGGAGGTCCGAGTGTGTGTTGCGGGGACGGCCAAGGCAAGACCCAATAATCACGTCTTTCTATGTATACATTTCTCCTTTTTCCATTTTCGAGGTTAATATGGCCGGTGGCGGCTGGTAATTGGCATCCGGATTTACATACGTCATTACGTCATGTCGTCATATATATATAAGTAAAGAAAAGTAATAAAAAAAAAGGACAAAAGGTGATTTCTAATCGGCACACATCAAAATGAAGTTCAAGGTCGCCAGCTAATTATGAGTCCATAATTTTCCTCTGTAATGAAGATACGAACAAAATATAAGCAAAAATTCACTTATCCTTGCATACCACGCCTTTATACATCAATAATATTTTACAATTATCAAAAACCAAAGAAAAATTTACAGGAATTACATAAAATAATAATTTTGCTGGTATAGACAAACCATTCTTTTTTTCCAGCTGACTTACTGATATTGGAGATTATATTATTAGGTGGCTGCGGGCATATTCTCTCTCTCTCTCTCTCTCTCTCTCTCTCTCTCTCTCTCTCTCTCTCTCTCTCTCTCTCTCTCTCTCTCTCTCTCTCTCTCTCTCTCTTCATAATTAGCTCCAGCGAACTTGCGGATCTCTTGACAGCAAAAGAAAAATGAAAGCCTGGGTATTGTGTTCGTCACGTATCCTCTCGGACACACGTTTTCCTCTTCCTCTTTTGCATAAGTATCCTGTCGCCAAAATAAGACATTCGTACGTGCTCAACTAGACTATGATTTTTCATTATTTCTCCAACTGATATTTACATTTTTTTTTCCGACTTCTTCGGCTGGCGTCGTAACCGAAGTCGGCAGCTACGGCACTGAGCCACAAACGCTACTAATCCATAAATTGACTCTCCAAAAGTAGGCTCCATAACATCTGCGTTCCTGCCGTCTCGTTTACATAACCTTAATGGTCGTTTACGCAGGTTCCGGAAGACAGTAAGGAAGGAAAGAGGAGAAGAAAAACGCCTTGGGAAGATGCGTTCATGCGAAGACTGTGTATCTGCCTCCCCCTCAAACCTGAGTTATGACTACAAACAAGTGTGGCGTAACCATGGATGCCAAGACTTCCCTTCCGCTTAATAAGGAGAAGCACAGTTTGAAGGAGTCCATCACTCCTTAAAGACTCATCAGGATGACGTATGAGAAAAATTAATTGGTACGAAAAAAGCACAGGGAAGATGTTGAGCTGTTATGAATACAACAGAGAAAATCACAAATAATAATCTAAACAAGTTTTAAGATAAATAATACTTTTATCATTATATTTGAAAATAAATAAGTAAACAATATATCGGAAATAATGATGATTATTAATAATGCACAAAATAAATCCAAAAAAATGTATGCAAAACTTATAGCCATGAATACTGGATCTATTAGAAACTTTCATTTTCACTCCATCCTGCCCAGCTATCCACCCAATCCCGCCCCAAAAAAAGAGTCGGGGGAAGAGGCGAGTTGTAATCAATAAATTGTTATATTACATTTTTTTGCATCAGCTTCACATTATTCTCACACAATAACATCAAAACATGAATATTTATTTAATGCTTCGCTGATGGTTGGTAGTTGCGAGGTGTTGTATTATATATATATATATATATATATATATATATATATATATATATATATATATATATATATATATATATATATATATATATATATTCAATTATTATTATCATCATATGTGGAGTTTTTCATGTGCCTAGACTGGCCTTAAAGGATTATACAGACGGCTCTTGAGGCGCAATTAAAGACGGTGCAAATATCAATAATACCTGTGCTGCTTCTTCCTTTCCAGTGCATTCAGAGTTAAGTAGATCATGGTAACATGGAGGTAAAAAATTGCTTGGCATTGATCATAGGCATTGCTCCTCTGACCACCACCAGCTCGCCTTACCCACCCTACTGCCACGTCCTTGCTTTGGTTTGCGGTTAAGAGCACGATACGACCTTCTTGCCACATTAGTTTGGTTCTGGACGCCTCGGTGGGTTCCAAGAGACATGCTGTCCTGCTGTTTTGCTAAGCTGCACACGGTCACCCTATCCTCCCAGCGGCGGTCTTTCCATCACGGCAAGTGAATGTCTGCTTGCGGTGCACACTCATCCCGTTTTTCTTTCAAGCGATAGAGGTAATGCAGTCACATGGAAAAAGCTTTATCTTCCATTCCTAGTGCGCCGAGCGAAGAAAATGAAGAGAGAGAGAGAGAGAGAGAGAGAGAGAGAGAGAGAGAGAGAGAGAGAGAGAGAGAGAGAGAGAGAGAGAGAGAGAGAGAGAGAAGAAAGATAAACAGAAAGAGAAACGATCAGGTAGGTAAGAGGAAAACGGATATCCCCCAGTCAGCCAGTTTTTCGGTTGCGTACTTCAGATTTTGTGATGAGCGACAGACACATAACTTACACGAGGCCGAGAAGGGAGAGGAAGGGCCGGGGAATGAAGAGAACAGAAGACAGAAGACAAAGGGAGTCGCGGAGAAAGAAGATGAGAAAGGAAGGATCGGAAAGTAAAACAAAAATAAATAAATATATACAAAGATAGAAAAAGAGATGAGAGAAAGAGCAAGCGAGAGAGAGAGAGAGAGAGAGAGAGAGAGAGAGAGAGAGAGAGAGAGAGAGAGAGAGAGAGAGAGAGAGAGAGAGAGAAGGCAGTGCCGTGCTTGTGTTACACTTCGGCACGAGGGACGCTGGGGTCTTGAGTCCTTTGTCTGGGTTACAAAGGGCGGCATTGTCCACTACACCACCCGCCCTTACTCCTCTCCAGCGTGCCCCTCCCCTGCCGTGCCGCCCCGCCCCCAAGCACCTAGTCGGACGGCCTCAAGGGCGCCAATCGGACTGCCCCCTTGCATTGTTTCCGGCCACCGATCAAAGCATGAACACGCAAACACAGATGCACAAACAAACAAACACACACACACACACACGCACACACACACACACACACACACACACACACACACACACACACACACACACACACACACACACACACACACACACACACACTAAAAAGAAGTGTTTGACGGCGCAATTTAAGTTTTTTCCACTCTGCTGTTCGTAGGTTCCAATTTGCATCGGCTTAACATTCACTTCAGATGAAAGAAATAGATTTCGGTAAAGAAAGGTGTTACGGAAAAGCAGACAATTTGCCTGGATAAGTTCAGCTTTTGGATATATAACTATTTTTTTCATATAAATATATGCATATATACATATACTATATGTACAAAAAAAGTAGGAATAAATGCATACGAATAATGTAAAAAAAAATAATTTCACAGTTGCCAGTGAAATGTCATCAGATTAATATTACAAGCATCAAAATATATGGAAATAGAAAGAAGCAGCTGTAATAGTTGTGGTAGTAGTAGTAGTAGTAGTAGTAGTAGTAGTAGTAGCAGTAGTAAGGCAGTAGTAGTTGCACTGCCGTCAGTAATACTAGTAACAGTAGTAATGCCAGACTTTCAACAACAAAACTGACACTGCCGGTTCTCTTATAGCGGCAATAATTGCACTACTAACCAGATGGGTCGATGATGGCAATTGCCGTTAAATGATGTTGTTGTTGTTGTTGTTGTTGTTGTTGTTGTTGTTGTTGTTGTTGTTGTTGTTGTTGCTGTTGTTATTGTTGATGATGTTATCATTCTCATTGTTGTTTATATTGTTGTTCTCGTTATTGGTGTTCTTATTTGTTGATGGTGATGGTAGCAGTGGTGTTAGAAGAATTGGTGATAGCACGAGTGAGAGTAGTGGTGGTGGTGGTGGTGGTGGTGGTGGTGTAGGTGGTAGTGGCGGTGATAGGCGAGGTCACGCTAGGGATGGTCGTGATGGAAGTTGTTGTTAGTGATGGATTTTGAAGTTGTAGTAATGGTGGTAGTGGTAGTGGTTGTCGTAATAGTTGTGGAAGTGGGGAAGTTGGTGTTGGGAAGCAATTGGAGGCGTAGCGAGGAGAGCAAAGGGACAAAACTATGCCAGGACAGACGGCCCTCCATGGCAGCCGCGCGAGGGGCGAGGACGGACTGTAATCACACAAATGGGACTCTCATCTCTATTACGTCTCTCCCTTCACCCACCAACCAGCCCACCCGCCCCTGCTGCCGCTGTCTCCTCCGCTGCCGACGCGTATCACCCTTCACACATACACACATACACACACACACACACACACACACACACACACACACACACAACAACAAAAATGTTGAAAAAGGATTATTATACAAATTGTAATGAAGAAAATTATATACGAAATTCTTTCTTGTTTTATTGTTTATATGACAAAAATTTACTTTTTTTGAAGGTTCACACTGTGTGATTTATTCTGTAGATCATGAAAAAGCGTGTCACTCATCATTTTTTATGGTACCACTAAAAAAAATTATAACAATGAAAATGACTCAACCATGTCCTCCATTTTCAGCGTAAGTATAGGTGTGTGTGTGTGTGTGTGTGTGTGTGTGTGTGTGTGTGTGTGTGTGTGTGTGTGTGTGTGTGTGTGTGTGTGTGTGTGTTATTTGAGTGACATCGTGACAGAATTAGAAAAATATTTGCATATTGTTGATTAATTTTCTATTTATTTTTCGCTTTTCTTTCATCTCTCTCTCTCTCTCTCTCTCTCTCTCTCTCTCTCTCTCTCTCTCTCTCTCTCTCTCTCTCTCTCTCTCTCTCTCTCTCTCTCTCTCTCTCTCTCTCTCTCTCTCTCTCTCTCTCTCTGTATTTTCGGGGCGGTATTACCGGTATTGCAGGCATTAGAAGCCCTTCGGTATACCGATATTTTAGTCGATTTTTGTCGATTCGTCAACCTGTCAGCCCATCAGCCCACCATAACTCACTCACAACACAACACACTCACCTTCATCTGTATCCTTGTAGGTCACCATGTCCTAACACTTCTTTTACTGTACCTAACACGCTATAATTAACACTCTTGGATGTAAACAAATAATTACGGTATTTTTTTCTCATTTTTTTGTTGTATTTTCCGTTTTTCTTTTTTCTATGGCTTATTTAGGCTTTACTACCGGTTTGAATATTTTTTATATATCCTATTCCATGGTTTATTTTGGTTTAATTTAATTATTATTGCTTTATTCTATAAATCGATTTTATGATTGACCTTAGAAATAAAAAAATTTCATGAAATAAATACGAATCAAATATAAAAAATGTTTATGTAGAAAACGGTTAGGTGTATCAGACGATTTTTTAAAGTATATATGATTGCTTTCCTGTGTATGATAAAAAATCTTAGTTTTGGTTTTATATATACGTGACCCACCTTGGAGGAAGTATACTTCCTCCAAGTGACCCACCAGCCAACACACGGCGGCCATATTGGGGTACCTGTTGAAACCTGTTCATGTTATTTATTAAGGTTATTTACGCTTAATAAGTAATGTTTTCTTTATATCCAACCACTATTAATGGTGATGAATAATGTGTTATTGCTCCTCCATCTCTCAAAATGACATGTAGAGAAACAGGAAAGGTTTAAAACGAAGAAATATTATCACCGACCTGTGGTCTGCTAGTGGTCACAAGAAGAAGATCTGTTGTGTTCTGTTCTATCAAGTTATTACCCTTAATAGGCACTCTTTTCATTATATCCAACCACTATTAATGGTGAAGAATAGTGTGTTACTGCTCCTCCATCTCTCAAAATGACATGTAAAGGAACAGGGAAGGTTTAAAACGAAGAAATATTATCATCTGGTTAGAGCTCCTGGCTGGCTGCTATAGCGGTACAGGCACACTCACTGATGATCACGATGATCCGGAAACCAATCGGCCTGGGTGGGGTGACGAATCGGCAAAAATCGACTAAAATTCCTTCACTACTGACTGTCATCGATGCCAATAGCTATGGAAGTTATTTATTTTCATTAGAAAATGTAATGCAGTACTTTTAGTGCATTGTCAAGCTCCATCAAGAAGATATGATAGCTATCCTTAACTCACGTATACTCCTACACAGTTCAAAGCAGTTCATAATTATGCTTTACAACACGTTTAACCATCATACAGATCCTTGTGGATTTGTAAAATCAATCTCAACCTATGGTGTATTTTCGTCATTTTTTCTACTCGGCGAAACTATTTTTCTTATTTGCTAATGGATTTTGATATATTTATAGTATATTGTACATTGGAATAATGTAATACTTTCAGCTAAGTTTCACGTCATTTCACCGAAATTTTTTATATCTAAAAAATTAATTGATTTTGTTTAAAAAAAAACTAAAATCATTATTGTGGATTTAATACTACACCAATGTTCATGAAAAAGATATGATATTTTTTATACAATTACCAATTTATAAACAAAGCACCTTGTTTAGTTGGGATCTTAGTTTAAATGCTAATATTTTTTGTTTAATTGCATCATATTTTTAGTTGATAAATATTTTTCATGAGATAGATACCTATCAAATATAACAAAGAGTTATGCTGTTTCTTTCTTTTCCTTTGCAAACCATCATACAAAATTAAATAAAATTCCTACAACAACTATAACTATATCACCACCACATTCACCACTACTACTACTACTACTACTATCACCACTACTACTGCTACTACTACTACCACTACCCTTATAAGTTCTTCAGCCGACTCCCAAGAGAAAACAAGAAGATTAGAAATAATAATTTGGCCTGTCGAGATGGTTATGACCATTCTACTCCAGCGGCAGTCTAAGATGGATAGCACCGGCGATCCACTCCGACACATCTCGATGGAAAGGGAGGAGGAAAACCGGGATACAAATCGCGCAGAGAAGTTAGAACGAGGAAAGAAGGAGTTATGAGATGTGTAATCCACGTAAAAGGGCCTGAGAAGGAGAATTGAGGATAACAGAGGTCGATGAACTGTGAAAATATTTGGATACAGGGAGAGAGAATGAGATACAAATTGTGTCGGTGATTTGGAAAGAGAAAGGAGATGAAGATACTAGATAAGGCATGTTAAAGATAACTCAATGAAATAGCCTAAGTTAAGAAAAGGGCAAAGTATGTAAAGTATGTGGAGGGAGAAGGATGACGAGAGATAGTGTAAATGACTGTCAGGGAATAGATGAAAATGGGTAATATTTTATGAAGGCTTGAAAATAAGGGAAGAAATCAGACAATGATTAATTAGCAAAATTCTAGAAATAAAACAGATGAAATGGAAACGTAATGAAGAAAGAGTCTATATATTCAACACACATGAAAGGAAGTGCAAAACAAAAGATAATGAAACTCTTGATCCTTTGTCGAAATATATCATAAATTTTCAGGCAAGGGTTAGGAGGCATTTTAACTCTCTCAAGCTTCATCGAAAAAAATATTAAACAATGCGAGGCACTTATTTTTTCCTCCTCCATGACTCATATGCCTTTTACGATGTTTAAATTACCAGAACGCCTTACATAAATATTGCCAGCTTTTTTTAAATTCATATTTATACTTTCTCATAATACTACCAGTCAAGATTAATGTTTTCCTTTCCTTAATTTGAAGCCTGGCCGGTCTCAGAGAAATAAATAGAGCAATAAATAAAGCTTCCAGGACCATTTGCATGCATTGTACCTTATTCAAGCCAAGTTAAGCTTTTTCTTCCCCTGGGAGGTTAGTGTGCCTCCTCTGTATG
>JAXIVD010008018.1:10000-18524 GCA_036785275.1 Cancer borealis | reverse complement strand
CTGTCGTCTAGAGTCTCTTCTGTGTCTATCTCTGTCTCTCTTCTCTCTCTGTCTCTTCTCTCTTGTCTCTGTCTCTTTCTCTCTCTTCTGTGTCTGTCTCTGTCTCTCTCTGTGTCTATCTCTGTCTCTTTCTCTGTCTCTTTCTCTCCCTGTCTCTGTCTCTTTCTCTCTCTGTGTCTATCTCTGTCTCTTTCTCTCTCTGTCTCTTTCTCTTTGTGTCTGTCTCTTTCTCTTTCTTTCTGTCTCTTTCTCTCACTGTGTCTGTCTCTTTCTCTCACTGTGTCTGTCTCTTTCTCTGTCTCTTTCTTTCTCTGTCTCTTTCTCTCTCTGTCTCTTTCTCTCTCTGTGTCTGTCTCTTTCTCTTTCTTTCTGTCTCTTTCTCTCACTGTGTCTGTCTCTTTCTCTTTCTTTCTGTCTCTTTCTCTCACTGTGTCTGTCTCTGTCTCTGTCTCTTTCTCTCTCTGTCTCTTTCTCTCTCTGTGTCTGTTTCTTTCTCTTTCTTTCTGTCTCTTTCTCTCACTGTGTCTGTCTCTGTCTCTTTCTCTCTCTGTGTCTGTTTCTTTCTCTTTCTTTCTGTCTCTTTCTCTCACTGTGTCTGTCTCTGTCTCTTTCTCTCTCTGTGTCTGTTTCTTTCTCTTTCTTTCTGTCTCTTTCTCTCACTGTGTCTGTCTCTGTCTCTTTCTCTCTCTGTGTTTGTCTCGCGTCGCGCCGCCTCCTCCAATTTTAGTACGGGAAGGACTTACTATCCGTTCAGTTGCTAGAGGTAGGTAACCTTGTTCACTCAGAGCTCTCCCGCAGTCTCAATGCAGCAGGCGTGTGAAACATTGTCCCGCGCCGCCTCCTCCAAGTTTAGTACGGTAAGGACTTACTATCCGTTACAGTTGCTAGAGGTTAGGTAACCTTGTTCACTCAGAGCCTCTCCCGCAGTCTCAATGCAGCAGGCGGTGAAACATTGTCCCGCGCCGCCTCCTCCAAGTTTAGTACGGCAAGGACTTACTATCCGTTACAGTTGCTAGAGGTAAGTAACCTTGTTCACTCAGAGCCTCTCCCGCAGTCTCAATGCAGCAGGCGGTGAAACATTGTCCGGCGCCGCCTCCTCCAAGTTTAGTACGGCAAGGACTTACTATCCGTTACAGTTGCTAGAGGTAGGTAACCTTGTTCACTCAGAGCTCTCCCGCAGTCTCAATGCAGCAGGCGGTGAAACATTGTCCCGCGCCGCCTCCTCCAAGTTTAGTACGGCAAGGACTTACTATCCGTTACAGTTGCTAGAGGTTAGGTAACCTTGTTCACTCAGAGCCTCTCCCGCAGTCTCAATGCAGCAGGCGGTGAAACATTGTCCCGCGCCGCCTCCTTCCAAGTTTAGTACGGCAAGGACTTACTATCCGTTACAGTTGCTAGAGGTAGGTAACCTTGTTCACTCAGAGCTCTCCCGCAGTCTCAATGCAGCAGGCGGTGAAACATTGTCCGGCGCCGCCTCCTCCAAGTTTAGTACGGGAAGGACTTACTATCCGTTACAGTTGCTAGAGGTAGGTAACCTTGTTCACTCAGAGCTCTCCCGCAGTCTCAATGCAGCAGGCGGTGAAACATTGTCCCGCGCCGTCTCCTCCAAGTTTAGTACGGGAAGGACTTACTATCCGTTACAGTTGCTAGAGGTAGGTAACCTTGTTCACTCAGAGCCTCTCCCGCAGTTATAGTGCGAGATGGTATCCCCATACATTGCTTAACGGCTAGTTACCACCTTGACGGAAGAAAACTGCGGGAGAGGCGAGCCTTGTCGCTAAGAGACTCACAATCTGGCCGTGATTAGAAATGTTGTAGTCTTACCAAATATTACCAGACTACCAGATATCACTAAGAAAAACTGAGTATACCATCGTCTTCGTCATACAATGATGCACATGATGAAATAAAAAAAATAACATTAAAACGACATTTGCTACAAAATAATTGAAGGAAAAAAAAATAGCGCATAAAGAATTTTTTCAAATGTTCTCCTTCAACTCGCTGTTTCTCACATTTATTAAGCTCGTATTGTATTTTCAAATCCAGGTTCATAATCTGCACTCATTGACGATCAGTATGATGTACCATAACAACTGATATAAAATATTGTAGTTGGTTAAAAAGGCAGATAAAAAAATACTGTCAAATCTACAAGAAAACCGTCCAAGGCGGGTTTTCAAGGATTCGAATTTAACGACCATTTAAACCACTCATTATTTTTTCCACCACCATGTGTTACATACCGTAGCCATCAGCAAGCCTTCCACTACTCGAAGCAATAATTGGAAATTCAATGTAAGCTAATATAACCGAGTTACGAAGTGGTGAAGCACAACATGTCAAAACATTTCTTTATGCGCTATTTCATTCTACCTCGATTATATTCTAATAGATAAAGAAATAAAGCTGTCAATTGTAGCTCATCATATGCACCATTCTATCACCTACACGATGGTTGTTTTCATTTTTCTAACCGACGTCTGACACTTCCGTAATAACCGATAATATTGCAACATTGTTCAACTCCATCCTCACGTCGACCCCAACCCTCACTCTCCCGGTCTTACACACCGGGAACACCTCTCACACGCCTTAACTAACACAGCGCCTCACACACACACAAAAAGATATATATATTTAAATCAATTCAACAAATAGAACATAGAAATCGATTCAGTTACTACTACTAACCCTCCCGATATGTAAGAGCGGGAACACCTCTCACACGCCTTATTAACTAACTAACTAACTAACACACAGCAGCGTCACACACACAAATACATAGAGAAGACATTAAACAAAACACACTAATTCAATCACGCACTAGTAACAACACAACAACACGGTCTTTTTATAAGTCCAAATAGGAACATGTGTGGCTTGTGGACAAACAAAAACGCTAAACAGATGCATATCCGAAGGGTGGTTTTAAAAAAAGTACGGAATTCGATAAAGAATTCCATTTTTTTATCTCCACGGATACGCAAATGTGGCGGCAAACATTAGACCTCTTGTATACAGCAGAAAAAAACAATTAACATACTGTAAAGCTTGATACTACTACGTTTACCTTGTACAAACAATGTCCCGGGCTCGCAACAGAGGAGGCAGTCGGGGTGCGAGAAACTTATCGTGGCTCTACCGCTCTCAGTCGCCGCCCGGCGCTGCCAACGGGGGAGAGACCAGTCACGAGAAACAATGGAGTGTGTGTATAGTGAGCCTCCTATATCTCCCGCGCTGCCAACGTGGGGACAGCAAGGAGTGACGAGAGTGGGTGTATAACGAGCCGCCTCGCTCTCCCGCGCTGCCAACGTGGAGACAGCAAGGAGTGACGAGAGAGAGTGTATAGTGAGCCGCCCCGCTCTCCCGCGCTGCCAACGTGGAGACAGCAAGGAGTGACGAGAGAGAGGGTATAGCGAGCCGTCCCGCTCTCCCGCGCTGCCAACGTGGAGACAGCAAGGAGTGACGAGAGAGAGTGTATAGTGAGCCGCCCCGCTCTCCCGCGCTGCCAACGTGGAGACAGCAAGGAGTGACGAGAGAGAGGGTATAGCGAGCCGTCCCGCTCTCCCGCGCTGCCAACGTGGAGATGGCAAGGAGTGACGAGAGAGAGTGTATAGTGAGCCGTCCCGCTCTCCCGCGCTGCCAACGTGGAGACGGCAAGGAGTGACGAGAGAGAGTGTATAGTGAGCCGTCCCGCTCTCCCGCGCTGCCAACGTGGAGACGGCAAGGAGTGACGAGAGAGAGTGTATAGTGAGCCGTCCCGCTCTCCCGCGCTGCCAACGTGGAGACGGCAAGGAGTGACGAGAGAGAGTGTATAGCGAGCCGTCCCGCTCTCCCGCGCTGCCAACGTGGGGACAGCAAGGAGTGACGAGAGGGAATATATAGCGAGCCGCCCCGCTCTCCCGCGCTGGCCAACGTGGAGACAGCAAGGAGTGACGAGAGAGAGTGGAGAAAATGTTTCTCCCGGGCTAGGAAGACGGGACATGCTCGGTAGGCGATGGGTGAGCGCGGGATGGAGTTGCCAGTGAGGAGAATCGGTCTCCCGCGCTACCAGCGCGGGGAGTTGCCGGCGGAGCGGGGCTGGTTTTGGACACGAGAACGGGCCGAGCGGGGCCCAAAGTGGCTTAAAATTTCCAATGTGGAGCGCGGGGCCAACTCGCCCCGCTCTCTTTCATGCTGCACCAAGCTTGGGCGCGGTAAAGGTAGCCGCTACCCCCAGGGAAGACTAACACGAGTTCGACCTGAAAAATATAGTAGGGAGGCGAGGTTGCTGGATCAACCTCAGTGCCGTCCCTCACGCTGAATGCTGCATACGTGCGTCAGACATCAGTCCTAACCACTTGGTTCTCTCTACCTATTACTAAGAAGGTACCGAGGCTATATACTAAGGGTGGCGGTTAGTGATTGAGATGCACTGGTGACGACCATTGGCACATCGAGCGTGTTAACGTGGTGGCGTAAAACACTGCTAGAGAGAGCAAAGGCCACGCACAACTTATATATATTTCTATATATATACGTATACATATGAACCACCCACATATTCTGCGTGCAGACTTTTACGACTGTCTCATGCAACACCCCCTCTCCTTTTGGAAGAGAAGCTCCACGGCATTAGCTGTGGCTCCTCGTGGCGGCGCACATGATGAGTTAGCTAAAGCGGGGAGCCTTCAATGCAGCGACCCCTCTTACTTTGTGATGGTTACTCCACTACCCGTGCGATAACTCATCCCGTAGGTTAAAGAATCATCACTTTAACCTCTCTACACTGACGCAGCTTCTAACGAACGGTCAGTTGGAACGAAGCACACTTTTGTTTCTTTTCGTGAGCAAAGACGGGTTATAAACGTTTCCCAGCAGCTTACAACTACTACCACAAACTTGGATGGTGTAACGTACGTTATTTCCATTCCCCCCTTAGAGAGAAGGGACGCTTGAATGGTGTAACGTACGTTATTTCCATATCACCCTTAGAGAGAAGGGACACTAGAATGGTGTAACGTACGTTATTTCCATTCCCCCCTTAGAGAGAAGGGACACACTTGAATGGTGTAACGAAGGTTATTTCCATTTCCCCCTTAAAGAGAAGGGACGCGGCGTCGCGGGCCAATGCTGCCAATGGACGCTTAGCGCTATTACTAAACATTACAATCAAAAAGTTTTGATGTAACATAGCTACCTGGTTGATCCTGCCAGTAGTCATATGCTTGTCTCAAAGATTAAGCCATGCATGTCTAAGTACAAGCCGATTTAAGGCGAAACCGCGAATGGCTCATTAAATCAGCTATGATTCATTGGATCTGTACCCACACTTACTTGGATAACTGTGGTAATTCTAGAGCTAATACATGCACCACGTCTCTGACCGCAAGGGAAGAGCGCTTTTATTAGTTCAAAACCGGTCGGACTTCGGTCCGTCACCCCACCGTGTTGAATCTGAATAACTTGTCGCTGAGCGCACGGTCTCCGCACCGGCGCCGCCTCTTTCAAGTGTCTGCCTTATCAGCTTTCGATTGTAGGTTATACGCCTACAATGGCTATAACGGGTAACGGGGAATCAGGGTTCGATTCCGGAGAGGGAGCCTGAGAAACGGCTACCACATCTAAGGAAGGCAGCAGGCACGCAAATTACCCACTCCCGGCACGGGGAGGTAGTGACGAAAAATAACGATGCGAGACTCATCCGAGGCCTCGCAATCGGAATGAGTACACTTTAAATCCTTTAACGAGGATCTATTGGAGGGCAAGTCTGGTGCCAGCAGCCGCGGTAATTCCAGCTCCAATAGCGTATATTAAAGTTGTTGCGGTTAAAAAGCTCGTAGTTGGATTTCAGTTCTGGACTGACGGTTCACCGCCCGGTGCATACTGTCACGCTCCGAACAGCCACAACAGCCCGCTGGCTCGCACGGGGTGCTCTTCATCGAGTGTCCCGCGTGGCCGGCAGAGTTTACTTTGAAAAAATTAGAGTGCTCAAAGCAGGCTACACTGACGGCCTGAATGCCTATGCATGGAATAATGGAATAGGACCTCGGTTCTATTTTGTCGGTTTTCTGAACCCGAGGTAATGACTAATAGGAACAGGCGGGGGCATTCGTATTGCGACGCTAGAGGTGAAATTCTTGGACCGTCGCAAGACGAACTACTGCGAAAGCATTTGCCAAGGATGTTTTCATTAATCAAGAACGAAAGTTAGAGGTTCGAAGGCGATCAGATACCGCCCTAGTTCTAACCATAAACGATGCTGACCAGCGATCCGCCGGCGTTATTCCCATGACCCGGCGGGCAGCTTCCGGGAAACCAAAGTCTTTGGGTTCCGGGGGAAGTATGGTTGCAAAGCTGAAACTTAAAGGAATTGACGGAAGGGCACCACCAGGAGTGGAGCCTGCGGCTTAATTTGACTCAACACGGGGAACCTCACCAGGCCCAGACACCGGAAGGATTGACAGATTGAGAGCTCTTTCTCGATTCGGTGGGTGGTGGTGCATGGCCGTTCTTAGTTGGTGGAGCGATTTGTCTGGTTAATTCCGATAACGAACGAGACTCTGGCCTACTAACTAGTCGACGGATCTCCAGCAATTGGTGTCCAGTTCGCAGCTTCTTCTTAGAGGGATAAGCGGCAATTCTAGCCGCACGAGATTGAGCAATAACAGGTCTGTGATGCCCTTAGATGTTCTGGGCCGCACGCGCGCTACACTGAAGGGATCAACGTGTCCTCCCCCTCCGAGAGGAGCGGGTAACCCGTTGAAATCCTTTCATGATAGGGATTGGGGTTTGCAATTGTCTCCCATGAACGAGGAATTCCCAGTAAGCGCAAGTCATGAGCTTGCGTTGATTACGTCCCTGCCCTTTGTACACACCGCCCGTCGCTACTACCGATTGAATGATTTAGTGAGGCCTTCGGACTGGCGCTCTTGGATGCCGGGCCCTCGGTTCGCCGTTGGGTCTCTCGGCGCCTCGAGCTGACGGAAAGATGTCCAAACTTGATCATTTAGAGGAAGTAAAAGTCGTAACAAGGTTTCCGTAGGTGAACCTGCGGAAGGATCATTAACGTGTTTGCTTGCAGCAACAAAAACCAAAAAATTCGGGTGGCCGGGTACCGACCAAAAAAAAAAAAATTGACCGATGCATCAATTTTTGGCGGCCCGGCCTGAGAACAGGCAAACAGTGCCGCAGCTCAACCCACACTCTTCTCTTCTGTCCATTGTGGACAGAGGTAGACCATTACTCACACCACCGGTACTCCAACCAACCGACGTACGCTAGGTTGGCCGACTTTTATCGGGCAAAGTTTCCGAATGATAGCGGTCACTTAACGTCGTCGGGAGGTGTCACCGGCTGGTAACGAGGTACTTCTCACAAACCTGTGACTATCTATTTAAACCCAGTATACTACGTCTTCCCACTATCGTCTCCCGAGGCAGAGATGGCGGAAGTCTTGAAAGTCGGCAATTGAGACTGACGTAATGACAAAAATCACAACTCTTAACGGTGGATCACTCGGCTCGTGGGTCGATGAAGACCGCAGCAAGCTGCGTGTCGGTATGTGAATCGCAAGAATACCAGATACATCGACAAGTCGAACGCACATTGCGGCGGCGGCACTCTCATGTGCTGCCGTCACTCCTACACGAGGGTCGGATATCAAATCCAATACATCGGCTTTGTTACCACCGGCAGAGTAGTAGTAGTAGTAGTAGTAGCAGCTTTGTCTCTACTCTCTCTCTCTCTCTCTACTGCGTGCGTGGCATTGACCGCCTTGGGGAGGTTCGCCTCTTTGACGAGAGTCAAATTGGCGTTCCCTAAAGATGTGCTGCCAAGCCAAAGTCATATATCTGTGGACTTGGTGGCAAGGACCATGTACAGACATACAACGCTTACGCGCTGTTTTGTTTGTCGCCGTCCATGCCTGTTGCCTCGTTTCCCTCCAAGGAAGGACAGAGGCTCTGTTGCATGCTAAAGTCGCGTATGGGCGTCTTGAAGGCGACCGGGTCGGTTTATACTACTTACACCTCGGTTCGTTAGCTGCAGCACCCATCCTTATCAAACCTTAATGGGAACGGGCGCACACAAACCAAAACTGGAAGCCAGTGACTACTTTATAGTAGTCGCTACTGCTCCAATGTCGACCTCGTGTTAGGGTAGAGTACCCGCCAAATTTAAGCATATTAATAAGCGGAGGAAAAGAAACCAACAGGGATTCCCTTAGTAAGGGCGACTGAACTGGGAAAAGCCCAGCGCATAACCTGGCGTCGTGACCCGGCGCCAGGGGTGTTGCGTTTCGGAGGGTCCGGCACGCAGTCTCTCACCGCCTAAGTTATGCTTGAAAGCGGCCACTACCCATGGAGGGTGACAGGCCCGTGTGGCGGCGCCCGCGAGGGTACACGAGAGATTGTCGGAAAGGGCCTCTCCGTAGAGTCGGGTTGCTTGAAAATGCAGCCCTAAGCAGGTGGTAAACTCCATCTAAGGCTAAATATGACCACGAGACCGATAGCGAACAAGTACCGTGAGGGAAAGTTGAAAA
>JAXIVD010008018.1:0-5000 GCA_036785275.1 Cancer borealis | reverse complement strand
GAAGGTGTATAAAAACAAGACAGACATGTTTCTATTTTGGACTTGTAAATTTTCTGCATAATTTTTTGACTTGCTAACATTATTTCTGATATACTTTACAACTATAGACGATTGCACCAGACCAAGCGCCGGGGGTAGCTATGACTCTACAAGCGCGGGTAATCGGCGGGGGTAGCTATTAGTCACTTAAATAGCAAACATCATACCGTATATAAATCTTGAGGACATACTTGGATCCATTCTCTCAAGGTAGCAGCGAAAACGAAGACTACAATTTCCCACTTATAGCATTAGGTTCAATTCTCGTTTCCACAAGACAGACATGTTTCTATTTTGGACTTGTAAATTTTCTGTTAAATTTTTTGACTTGCTAACATTATTTCTGATATACTTTACAACTATAGACGATTGCACCAGACCAAGCGCCGGTAAACGGCGGGGGTAGCTATGACTCTACAAGCGCGGGTAATCGGCGGGGGTAGCTATTAGTCACTTAAATAGCAAACATCATACCGTATATAAATCTTGAGGACATACTTGGATCCATTCTCTCAAAGTAGCAGCGAAAACGAAGACTACAATTTCCCACTTATAGCATTAGGTTCAATTCTCGTTTCCACATTAAAAGCGTAATGAATATGATATTGGTGTTCAGTACGTAATATCCTTGTAAAATATATTTGGATTAACTTAGTTTCAGAGGTGACACCAAAAACCAAGATTTATTTATTTATATCTTTCCACACTCAAATCAACAGAACAGCAGCAGTACTCTCGCTACGAACCGCTTGCACTTCTGCCTCCCTAACAAGGCTAAAAAGATTTTGTCACGCATCCCGATGGCGAAATCCTCCCGGCAAACCCATATTTACATTACTACACACCCTTATCTATAGAACAGCATCCTCACTGTCATTCGCTAAGACTGCACCGTAAAAAGAATATAGAGGTTTCGTCACGCAACGTAACATCCGAAAGTAACCTCAAGACGGTCTTGTGTGCAGTTGTACACAAAAGTAACTGTCGAACTTGAACGTATCATCGAAAAATAACACGTCAGAGTCTTGTGCAGTTGCACTCAAAAACAAGTGTCGAACTTAAACGTATCATCGAAAAGTATCACAAAAGTAACCTCAAGTCGCAAAACTAACACGTCAGACAGTCTTGAGACTATAGAAATCCTCCACGTATACTGACGGTAAATCATTACAAGGCCTTTCTACTGGTATTAAAAGAAAATCTTCTTGGGCTTTACTTCTCGAGATATTTAAATTTGAAGAAAAAAAATATAATTACATTTCACCATATATATTTTACGCCACTAAACACATCCCACCCGCTAAGGGAATACATTACTTTTCTTCTACAAGTACGCAATAAAAAATTTCCAAACTAAGGCTCATTAAGAAAATCTGTTTGTAGCATTTACAAGCTCGCAGCCTACTCTATTTGCACTAAGAATATCAACGTTCTATCTTAAATACTAACACAAATACATGGTAGCATTAATAATTTTCACTCGTGGGCTCCAGCACATAGTTGCTTGTTTTAGGTAGTTTCACCTGGCCCGGTGAGATAGTCTAGGTTCATTACGGATATGTGGTGAGACAGGCTAGGAAAGTGTCTGTCTCTTTCTCTCTCTGTGTCTGTCTCTTTCTCTCTCTGTGTCTGTCTCTGTCTCTTTCTCTGTGTCTGTCTCTGTCTCTTTCTCTGTCTCTTTCTCTCTCTCTCTCTGTCTCTTTCTCTTTCTCTCTCTGTCTCTTTCTCTCTCTCTCTGTCTCTTTCTCTGTCTCTTTCTCTCCCTGTCTCTGTCTCTTTCTTTCTCTGTCTCTTTCTCTCTCTGTGTCTGTCTCTGTCTCTTTCTCTCTCTGTGTCTATCTCTGTCTCTTTCTTTCTCTTTCTCTCTCTGTGTCTGTCTCTGTCTCTTTCTCTCTCTCTCTGTGTCTATCTCTGTCTCTTTCTCTCTCTCTTTCTCTCCCTGTCTCTGTCTCTTTCTCTCTCTCTTTCTCTGTCTCTTTCTCTCTCTGTGTCTGTCTCTTTCTCTCTCTGTGTCTATCTCTGTCTCTTTCTCTCCCTGTCTCTTTCTCTCCCTGTCTCTTTCTCTCTCTGTGTCTATCTCTGTCTCTTTCTCTCCCTGTCTCTTTCTCTCTCTGTCTCTTTCTCTCCCTGTCTCTTTCTCTCTCTGTGTCTATCTCTGTCTCTTTCTCTCCCTGTCTCTTTCTCTCTCTGTGTCTATCTCTGTCTCTTTCTCTCCCTGTCTCTCTCTCTTTCTCTGTCTCTTTCTCTCTCTGTGTCTGTCTCTTTCTCTCTCTGTGTCTATCTCTGTCTCTCTCTGTGTCTATCTCTGTCTCTTTCTCTCCCTGTCTCTTTCTCTCTCTGTGTCTATCTCTGTCTCTTTCTCTCTCTGTCTCTTTCTCTTTCTCTCTCTCTGTCTCTTTCTCTTTCTCTTTCTCTCTCTGTCTCTTTCTCTCTCTGTGTCTGTCTCTGTCTCTTTCTCTCTCTGTGTCTGTCTCTTTCTCTCTCTCTGTCTCTTTCTCTTTCTCTCTCTGTCTCTTTCTCTCTCTGTCTCTTTCTCTCTCTGTGTCTGTCTCTTTCTCTTTCTTTCTGTCTCTTTCTCTCACTGTGTCTGTCTCTTTCTCTGTCTCTTTCTTTCTCTGTCTCTTTCTCTCTCTGTCTCTTTCTCTCTCTGTGTCTGTCTCTTTCTCTTTCTTTCTGTCTCTTTCTCTCACTGTGTCTGTCTCTTTCTCTTTCTTTCTGTCTCTTTCTCTCACTGTGTCTGTCTCTTTCTCTGTCTCTGTCTCTTTCTCTCTCTGTCTCTTTCTCTCTCTGTGTCTGTTTCTTTCTCTTTCTTTCTGTCTCTTTCTCTCACTGTGTCTGTCTCTGTCTCTTTCTCTCTCTGTGTCTGTTTCTTTCTCTTTCTTTCTGTCTCTTTCTCTCACTGTGTCTGTCTCTGTCTCTGTCTCTTTCTCTCTCTGTGTTTGTCTCGCGTCGCGCCGCCTCCTCCAATTTTAGTACGGGAAGGACTTACTATCCGTTACAGTTGCTAGAGGTAGGTAACCTTGTTCACTCAGAGCTCTCCCGCAGTCTCAATGCAGCAGGCGGTGAAACATTGTCCCGCGCCGCCTCCTCCAAGTTTAGTACGGGAAGGACTTACTATCCGTTACAGTTGCTAGAGGTAGGTAACCTTGTTCACTCAGAGCTCTCCCGCAGTCTCAATGCAGCAGGCGGTGAAACATTGTCCCGCGCCGCCTCCTCCAAGTTTAGTACGGTAAGGACTTACTATCCGTTACAGTTGCTAGAGGTTAGGTAACCTTGTTCACTCAGAGCCTCTCCCGCAGTCTCAATGCAGCAGGCGGTGAAACATTGTCCCGCGCCGCCTCCTCCAAGTTTAGTACGGCAAGGACTTACTATCCGTTACAGTTGCTAGAGGTAAGTAACCTTGTTCACTCAGAGCCTCTCCCGCAGTCTCAATGCAGCAGGCGGTGAAACATTGTCCGGCGCCGCCTCCTCCAAGTTTAGTACGGCAAGGACTTACTATCCGTTACAGTTGCTAGAGGTAGGTAACCTTGTTCAATCAGAGCTCTCCCGCAGTCTCAATGCAGCAGGCGGTGAAACATTGTCCCGCGCCGCCTCCTCCAAGTTTAGTACGGCAAGGACTTACTATCCGTTACAGTTGCTAGAGGTTAGGTAACCTTGTTCACTCAGAGCCTCTCCCGCAGTCTCAATGCAGCAGGCGGTGAAACATTGTCCCGCGCCGCCTCCTTCCAAGTTTAGTACGGCAAGGACTTACTATCCGTTACAGTTGCTAGAGGTAGGTAACCTTGTTCACTCAGAGCTCTCCCGCAGTCTCAATGCAGCAGGCGGTGAAACATTGTCCGGCGCCGCCTCCTCCAAGTTTAGTACGGGAAGGACTTACTATCCGTTACAGTTGCTAGAGGTAGGTAACCTTGTTCACTCAGAGCTCCCCGCAGTCTCAATGCAGCAGGCGGTGAAACATTGTCCCGCGCCGCCTCCTCCAAGTTTAGTACGGTAAGGACTTACTATCCGTTACAGTTGCTAGAGGTTAGGTAACCTTGTTCACTCAGAGCCTCTCCCGCAGTCTCAATGCAGCAGGCGGTGAAACATTGTCCCGCGCCGCCTCCTCCAAGTTTAGTACGGCAAGGACTTACTATCCGTTACAGTTGCTAGAGGTAGGTAACCTTGTTCACTCAGAGCTCTCCCGCAGTCTCAATGCAGCAGGCGGTGAAACATTGTCCCGCGCCGTCTCCTCCAAGTTTAGTACGGGAAGGACTTACTATCCGTTACAGTTGCTAGAGGTAGGTAACCTTGTTCACTCAGAGCCTCTCCCGCAGTTATAGTGCGAGATGGTATCTCCATACATTGCTTAACGGCTAGTTACCACCTTGACGGAAGAAAACTGCGGGAGAGGCGAGCCTTGTCGCTAAGAGACTCACAATCTGGCCGTGATTAGAAATGTTGTAGTCTTACCAAATATTACCAGACTACCAGATATCACTAAGAAAAACTGAGTATACCATCGTCTTCGTCATACAATGATGCACATGATGAAATAAAAAAAATAACATTAAAACGACATTTGCTACAAAATAATTGAAGGAAAAAAAAATAGCGCATAAAGAATTTTTTCAAATGTTCTCCTTCAACTCGCTGTTTCTCACATTTATTAAGCTCGTATTGTATTTTCAAATCCAGGTTCATAATCTGCACTCATTGACGATCAGTATGATGTACCATAACAACTGATATAAAATATTGTAGTTGGTTAAAAAGGCAGATAAAAAAATACTGTCAAATCTACAAGAAAACCGTCCAAGGCGGGTTTTCAAGGATTCGAATTTAACGACCATTTAAACCACTCATTATTTTTTCCACCACCATGTGTTACATACCGTAGCCATCAGCAAGCCTTCCACTACTCGAAGCAATAATTGGAAATTCAATGTAAGCTAATATAACCGAGTTACGAAGTGGTGAAGCAC
>JAXIVD010008017.1:0-18525 GCA_036785275.1 Cancer borealis | reverse complement strand
GTGGGAAGCCAACCCTGTTCATTGAGCAATGATTGAACATGGATCAAAATAGCTGTGCTAGGGGTTAATGAGAGAGCGATGCCGATTCTCATCAAGACCCTGTCCTAAGTCAGGATAAACTCACAACCTATAGGCCACTGGCAGACCGCTGTACCACAGAGCCACCCGGCCTCCCTTCATGGGGCAGTGAGGTAATTAACTCCTTCCCTTCCACATCAACAATGCATTGTGTTCTTTACCAGTTCGTTTTCTTTTTCCTACAAGTCCCATGAACAATTGGAACAAGTGACTAATTAATCACTCGAATGGGATCTCTTCTTTGTAATGTCCTCAATTACTTGCAGAAATATACTGAGAGGACATTCTCTCTCTCTCTCTCTCTCTCTCTCTCTCTTCTCTCTCTCTCTCTCTCTCTCTCTCTCTCTGTCTCTGTCTCTGTCTCTGTCTCTGTCTCTGTGTCTCTCTCTCTCTCTCTCTCTCTCTCTCTCTCTCTCTCTCTCTCTCTCTCTCTCTCTCTCTCTCTCTCTCTCTCTCTCTCTCTCTCTCTCTCTCTCTCTCTCTCTCCTCTCTCCTCTCTGGCGAAAGAAAAGGTCAAGTAATTACAGATCAAATACCTATCTAATTGCTGGGAAAATCCTTGAAATCATAATTTAGAAAGAAAATCGTTGGAAATCCTCTTGAGAGCAAATCTTTTATTAGACATCACGGACTGAGACAAGAGTGATCTTGCCTGTCAAACGTGACGAACTTTTATAATAACCTTAACGTCCATTTACCTTGTACCAAGGTCAATGGATATTGTGTGTCTCGACTTTCAGAAAGTGACTTGACTTTCAGCGAACCTTTGTCAAAGTTCTACACTGTAAACAAATGTAGAAGGTTAGGACGCTAAGTAAAACAAGAATTTCTCATCAGCTGCCTTAATTAACGAACAACTTGTTATGATGAGGCTTTAAAATGGGCAATAATCAAAAGTAAAATTTTGTGAACAAATATAGTTTACAATTCAAGTTAACGATCTGAACATCGTCCTTCTTAAATATACCGTTAAATCTAAAAAAAAAAAAATAAAAATAAAAAAAAAAAAAAAATAAATAAATAAATAAAACAACGAAAAAATAAGGTGTCCACAGTACGAACAATAACCACCACCCTATAACTCCACTCTACTCACAGGAAATAAAGTAAAGTATCACCTGAAAAGTCCCTGCTTCGCTGTTGGTGCACCATACAAAGCCTCTACATCCCCTCTACCCTACATATTACATAACCATCCTTACACACAAGGGTCATGGCTGCACGCTGGCAGGTGAGAGCCGCATGGCTGACAAAGTGACTGACAGAGGTAAGCTGAGCCTCCATCCGGCTAGGTGTGGTGGAACAGACAATTTAACTTGCATGTCGGCTGCTTCATACATTTCACAACTGACATACCTCAATAATAAAACCAATGTGAAAAAAATAATTCGTTGAGTCGTAATCAGACAGTCATAAAGATGTAAGAAGTCATATTTCACATTTCAAGTGCCTAGCTTATTTCTTATCGCGGCTGTCACGTGTTTATCGTCATTATACGGAATAAGGCGAGACAACATAATCCATCACATTTTCAAGTCTTTATAAAACCCTTGCTACCATTCTTCTAATCAGTTCATCAATGGAACCAGGAAATAACCCTGACGCCCGAATTACTAAAGAGAAAAATATAATTAAGTAAGTGGTTGACGTCGAATAGGAACATCAACTAATAAAAAATGGGTAAGGCAGGTAAACACATGACTGCTATGATACTAAATAAAACTAGTTCATTCCGATTACAAGAATCTAGTTAGATTAAACTGCAATGACGTCAAAGAGAGAGGTGGGCGGCCTGGGAGAGACGAGACGTCAGCAGGGAGTGGGCCGAGGCTTGAGCGTAGCGTCAGTGTGTTGGGAGGCTGCAGAACTCATATATGACTTCCTACCTACCTTTCAACACTGAGGTAGAGAATGGAAAATAAGGAAGTATAGAACGAAGGACAACTGCACTAGATTGAGGGTTGAATAATGATGGTAGATGTATACAAATAACGTTGTGAAGAAAGGAAGCTTGAGACACGGAGTGAGAATCGACATTAAAGTGGAACAAACGTCTCACGATGCTGACTGAATACATAAAAGGTGAGACTACGATCCCTGAAACTACCGAACACAGTTGAAATATCACTCACCGGAAAACTATATACACACTTTCAAGAGAGAAGCAAGTGTAAGTGACGATGTATGTATGCATGTATGGCGTTTTTCACTATCGTTTCACAGTCATCACCTTAATTGGATCTCGCATTGCAAAGGAAAACAGAGAATCTTGTCTTGACCTCATTACCTACACTAGCGTTCTGTCAGTGCACAAGGCAGCGTGACACCCAGGTTCTATCCCACACCAGGTCAAGGTCACGGGTGTACCGAACGCATGGGAGAAATAAACCTTCGATTTTTATAGCGAACATAGATCTTTTATAATTATTTCACCGGTTTGTTGCATGTTTGAGAGAGAGAGAGAGAGAGAGAGAGAGAGAGAGAGAGAGAGAGAGAGAGAGAGAGAGAGAGAGAGAGAGAGAGAGAGAGAGAGAGAGAGAGAGAGAGAGAGAGAGAGAGAGAGAGAGAGAGAGAGAGAGAGAGAGAGAGAGAAAAAAAAATAATAAGAGAAACAATATCATTAAATGACTGATTGCAAAACAAACTCGGTGAAGGCTGGAAGCAATGCAAGTGAACATAGGTACACAGTAACAACAATAATAATAATAATAATAATGATAATAATAATAATAATAATAATAATAATAATAATAATAATAATAATAATACGTATTAAATAAATAAACAAAAAACTACAGAAATGGATGCCGTTTAAATTCCAGATGAAGGTCGAGTGCCTCATCGCCGCATGTAAGGATCTGATTTTACTTTCCTTCTTGTTTTTTTAAGCCTCGTCTGTTTACCGTTCTTGTTGTGGTGTGGCGTAAATCACATCTGTCTCGCGCATCAAAACTTTCTTTCACTCAGTTCAACCGCTTTTACACATAACTTTTGGCCCTTCTCTGGTAAAGTTAAGAATGTGATGCCACGATAAAATAGCAAATGCAGATGCCTTAAAAAAATAATGAATAAATAAATAGATTTGCTCCATTGGATGCACTTGTGGTTAGGTGGCACAGCAAACCACCATCTCCTTCAGGCATTAAACATTTCCCTTTCCCTTCATGAAAAAAGGCTGCCTCGCTTTACCAACATTGTTACACCGTTCTGAGTTTCTAATTACTATCCTTAATGTATAATAATTTACATGTATTGAGTATATTCAGAGAGCTATGGTTACATTCACATTTTCGTCCTGAGATTCTAATTATCATCCTTAATTAATTAATGTATAATATTTTACAAAATTAACATACTTACAGATCTATGGTTACGTTCAGATGCGCGGTTTTTTTTTTTTACCACATAATAGCAGAGAGCCACCACATGAGCGTGCTGTTATGCCGCTAGAAAGGGCTTATTCATCCAGTCAGTTGAGATAAACAGTCAAGTCAAGTCGTCTCGTGCCGTCCACGTGCCTCTACTAAACACCCACCACCACCACCCTTACCGCCAACCTGCTTACTCCTACACTATACAACTACGTATTTCAGCAACACATTACACCACATACATTTGTTCCTCTTTGCATACGTAAACAATAGCTTTATTATCATTGTTATTCCTTTGTCACTTCAAATTCATCCGTCAGTGCGTACCCATTCTCAGCCTGTCCACATATTCCTCCCAGCTCTGCCTTGTTATCTCCACCACACGACATGCAAAGGAAAGCGCGTTGGTTCCATATTTCGTGACACCTCATGTAGTCATGACACAATCTCTCTAATGCGTATCTAAATTTGCGATCTACTTCGATGAAATACTTGGATATTTTAATGATAACTTGTAATTATTATCTAGCAGCAGCAACAGCAGAAACATTATAATAACTATTATTATAATTATCATTATTATTATTATTATTATTTGTAGTAGTAGTTGTAACAGCAGCAGCAGCAGCAATAAAAATAGTTGTAGTGGTGGTAGTAGTATTAGTATTAGTAATAGCAGCAGCAACAGTAAAATAGTTTTAGTGGTGGTAGTAGTAGTAGTAGTAATAGTATCCTTATTATTATTATTATTAGTAGTAGTAGTACTACTAGTAGTAGTAGTAGTAGTAGTAGTAATATTAGTAGTATTACTATTAGTATTAGTAATAGTAGTAGCAGCAGGGATTAGTAGTAGTAGTAACAGCAGTAGCAGCAGCAGCAGCACTACTAGTAGTAATAAAGTAGAAGTAGTAGTAGTAGTAGTAATAGTAGTAGTAGTAGTAGTAGCAGTAGCAGTAGCAGTAGCAGTAGCAGTAGCAGTAGCAGTAGCAGTAGTAGTAAGTAGTAGAAGTAATAGTAGAAATAGTAGTAGTAGTATAAGTAGTAGTATAAGTAGTAGTAGAAGTAGTAGTAGTAGTAATAGTAGTCCATAGTGTCAGACTTATCATGAAATATATCATGAAGTATTTGTGGTCGGCTGTTTATTGCTGCCTCCTCAACGCAAACACAAACAAACACACACACACACACACACACACACACACACACACACGCAGCCACATACTACTAAGATAATCTTATTTAAAACTTTAAAAGAATAAGAATTATGATAAATTCACTGGGCATGCAAGTGTGACTACAACACAGTCATTAATGCTCCCTGCTTTAGATGACCAAGTGATAGTGTAAGGATTTACACAACAAAAGGTACTAATACTAAACACAGCCAAGGGTGCGTGCATCGCCCGATAGCAGCAGAGTTACGGCCCATGAATGCTGCGCAGTGTGCACGTGGACGCCAGTCACCCCACCAGTCCTGGGGCCACGTGTCGCGGGTCATGCAACGTGACAACACATTAACGCAGTTGTTCTCTGATGCTGTGGGACGCTACATGTGAACACACTGAAAGCAAATGGATGACAAGGACCACCACAGTGTGTGGCGCCGACCTATGTAATGTATGTTGAGTAGAATAAGAGGTTGGTGGGGTCAGATTAATAATTTTCTTATCGAATCTTGTTGAACTATGTAACAGAATCTAGGAAAGGAGAGTTAACAGCCACGCTTGTGACGTTTTACCAGGAACACACACTTTTTATCAAAACACAAACAGGTGGCAGAACCACTGTGTGTGGCGTTTGGTTTCACGTGTCAGGATGTTGGTAAAACTACACGAGTTTTGCACAAACTATGCTCTTGACACCGCCTCTGAGTTACGCAGCTGAGTTGTTGGGTGTTCTACTACACGGCTTGAATCCAGATTCTCTGCTGAAGGTACATAATAAGATACACTGCCTTTCAAACAGGCTATAAATAGAAAGGTGAAATAGTCGTGACCTCAAAGTAAACAGCATCCGCAAACAGAGAGGCAACGTGACGAGAACCCACCGACCCTCACAAAAAAGAGACACACATGATGAAATGTTTACCTTCACTTCAGTACAACAATGGAGTTACAATAATGCATGTTGACAGTCATCCCGCAGAAAACAATGCACAGTAAACAATATCCATACTCCAAAGGACAACAACTGCTGCAGCTTGCCACAGCGGAGGACAGCCAGGAAAGAAACACGGGAAGAGGACAACCAATTCTACCAGCCTCATCCACCATAAAGGTAAAAATACTCATATATAACACTATAGATACTAGTAACCCTAAATAACATGTTTTACTGCCCAGCTTTAAGAGTTTTATTTATAAATCACTAACATCTTTGAGGTAAGAAGATCAAGTGACGGGAGTGATAAACGCCGCTCAGACATGACTGGCTGACCACAAAGGCGGCGCCCGACAGAGCAGCACAAGGATAGAGGCTGGGAACAGCACGGCGACCATTTCAGAGCGTGAGTTTCTCTTAATCCGTGGCCCCTATTCACATACACACACATACACACACACACACACACACACACACACACACACACACACACACACACACACACACACACACACACACACACACACATAAACGAGTTGAGTACTTCAAAGATAGTGCCTTCCGCTGTTACTGCTACTACAACTACATTTATGTGAATAATCAACATGTGCTTGAAGTCCGAGAATCACCAAGTTTAATTTCTTTAAGAATTCATATGAAGGTAGAAGTAGTTTATTCTCATCATCATCACCATTATTATCATCATCATCATCATCAGGCCGTCACAGCAAAACTTCGTAGTTCATGATGTATTAAATATTTCAGAGGCAAATTAAATTAAACTAGGAAATTAATGGAACCAAACCATAGCGCACGGAAGCATCCTTTATAAAACATTAACATTTAGACAAATACTGCAGTTCTGGTTCACACACCACGTAAGAATGTTGTAAAACTCGAAGCAACACAACTTCTTATTCCTATGTGAAGCACTCAGAATAAATATTAAGAAAAAAAATTGTTTATCTAAGTAAAACAGATGGGATAATATAAATAAAGGTTATGTTTGAAGCGTTCAGAAACACTTAGGTTGTTAATCCTGACAACAGCAAAGTATTCATGTTACATCATCATGAAACCGTTGTGTTCCTTGACGAGTAAATGAAGCTAAGATAAAAACTCAAAAACCAGTCCGTGAAAACAAAACTGAAAATGGAACCAAGTGATTCTTCAGGAGAGAGAGAAAAAAAATCATAGTTGAAGCGTAACACATTATCTTTGAAGAGAAAATTCTAAAATTCTGTGTTCCTGACAGTCTTGACTTGTACATCAAAAACTTAGGCTAAATGAAAATAAACATGAACGTAAACATTGTAGCACTTTTGACAAACGAAAACCCCCACCAAATGACTTGTTTGTATGTAAGTTCGGCTGGGTAAATGGTTAAAAAAAAGAGAGAGAGAGAGAGAGAGAGAGAGAGAGAGAGAGAGAGAGAGAGAGAGAGAGAGAGAGAGAGAGAGAGAGAGAGAGAGAGAGAGAGAGAGAGAGAGAGAGAGAGAGAGAGAGAGAGAGAGAGAGAGAGAGAGAAAAAAAAAAGAAGAAGTGTGTGTGTGTGTGTGGAAGGAAGCAAAGACAATTCTATTCTCTATAACGACATCGTGGGAGAAATTCTTAGACTTGAGTAATAAAGTGACAAATATATATCTTCCTACATTACTGTTTTCGTCTCTCGAGTCTCGTTCTCAAGCTGTGTGGATATAAAACGCATAATTTGCATAAGTATTCATAAACATGTAAAGTATCTTAAGTGTTCTGATTAGTTTTTTCACGAAGATTGTGTTATTACAAATACAATAGATCTAGTTTCGCCAACTATTTTTCATTAAGGATTTGCTGCGCCAGGAAAGAATGGATTTTATAACTACACTGAACTACCTCTAATATTTTTGTATTCTTTGCATGGTGAGGAAACCAAATCCGCACTGTATACTTCACCGAGATGTTATCTGAATATGTTTTATAAATGTTATAATGACGTATCTACTTTTGAAAGAAAGACAAAATATCAATAAAGCCCAACATTCCTTCCTCGCAGTCCTGATGCTTTGATGGGGGAGTTTGAAGTTTTAATAAACCGGCAACAGAATGTTTGACGCATTACACATATTCTAGTTTAACTTAGTGTATTTTTTGAGCCCCTACTTGAAATGCGGCGTCTGTTAAAACTAAATGGCGTATCATTTATCTGGTTTGAAAATTTATATAAATCTTGTTGGAGACCCAGTTTATCGTCACGAATTTCCAATTTTCATGTTGTCTCAGATTATGCAATGAAGACGCAGAATATTATCGGCATTTTGTGTAAACTGTGAATATCACTGGTGCAAGGACGCAAACACATCCTTCAGTTCACCAAAAGCAATCATTGCACACTTAGAGACGAATTCATTACATCACCACACTGTTTTATTTTGTTAAGCCAATTATCAAGTCATTAATGTGTGTTACCCGCGATACCAAAATATCAAAATGCATAATTTTGAGCAATTATTCAAACACAACGAGTTTTGACGAAGGCCTTATGATTGCTTTAATGCATCACATTTGACTTATCAAAGACAATAAACTGCAGGAATACCTTATAATTACTATTTTTTGTAGCCTTTCTTGAAGCTTCGAGTAACGTTAACAATCTTCTTGAGAGCAGAGACAAAACTTACTTCCTGATACTGGGTAAATAAAAGGGACGAATAAACAGGACTCAGATTCTTTTCCCAGCAACTTGGCATTTTCCACGAAAGAAAAGAAAAAGCAGAATGAGGCAGAAAGGGCACAGACAGAAAGTAAACCTGAGACAAGAAGTGCATGAATATGTATATGTGTGTAATCACAAGTGTGAAACCGGTGAAAGTATGTGTACAGATACCATTGACGTTACAGTTCCCAGAAAAAACTAAAATGAAAGGGAAGGTAGAAGGAAGGTTTGATAGTTAAATCTGCCAAAGGTGAGAGTGGGCGAGAGGATGCTTGCCAGAAAGGATATAGCTATTACCGTGAAGGTTAGATAGGCTGTGGGAAGGGATGAAAGGGACAAATACAGAATTGACGTGGATGAGAAGAAAGAAAAAGGTTTGCAAGAAATGAAGAATAGCTTGTAATAACTTTTCTAAGAGTGAGCAAGATATAGAAGACAGAAGAAAAAGATGTGTTAATAGATGGTGTCGAAATCAAATAAATAAAAAAGTAAAGTAAAAAATAGTATTCCAACAATGATAATTTACTTTTACAAATCAGTCATATTCCCCGTGCTGGTGGTACAGGAATTACTCTTAATACTACTACCCTATCACCCTCACTCTTATTCTTATCCCTCCTATGTATTGCTGGCAGTCGAGTGTTAGTTAAGTGCAGTGCTGGCCAAGAGGCTTATCAGGGTCGTCAAGCTTTAGTCACCTGTCACTAGTTAATACATAAGTAGGGCTCCTTGCGTTATCTCTATCTCTTAATGGTACGAAGCCCGTTTTTCTTTCTTGTTTTCTTATGTTAGTATCATCGAATTATACTTTCAGAATCTCTTATTTTTTCCACTCTGTTGCAACGTTTCCGCCCAACTGATGCTGAGAGAGAGAGAGAGAGAGAGAGAGAGAGAGAGAGAGAGAGAGAGAGAGAGAGAGAGAGAGAGAGAGAGAGAGAGAGAGAGAGAGAGAGAGAGAGAGAGAGAGAGAGAGTAAATTAGTTCCTAAAGTGAGAGACATCCATAACGTGTGAAAGCAGCACTCCTTCCTTGTTTACCTGAAGGGCGAGGAGCAGCGAGCAGAGGTTGTTGCTGAGAATACTATCGCTGTTTGGAAGCAGGTGGTGGTGGTGGTGGTGGTGGTGGTGGTGGTGGTGGTGGTGGTGGTCAGGTAGGATTGGGTAAAGAAGACTCCGTCCCTTACCCTATCCCTTCCATGTTTCCCTACTCCCCATTCTTCTCTCTCTCTCTCTCTCTCTCTCTCTCTCTCTCTCTCCCCACCCACACACACACAACACACACACACCCTTCCTCGAGCACCCTGATTATCTCATAATTTGCATACGTGCTTCTTTACACTCAGCGTCTCTTTCCTTCCTCTCTCCTCCTTTCCCCCCCCCCCCAATCCCACCACAGTTTTTCTTCACGTCATCCCAACTTTTTCTCTCATTGCACAGTTGTCAGGCATTCGCACCTCGCCACCACACAGTGACAAAGGGGCACCACCACTCGCATCCTCACTTTCCACAGCACCACCGGCTTCCGCAGCTGTGTGTGTGTGTGTGTGTGTGTGTGTGTGTGTGTGTGTGTGTGTGTGTGTGTGTGTGTGTGTGTGTGTGTGTGTGTGTGTGTGTGTGTGTATGTGTGCGTGCGTGTGCGTGTGCGTGTGTGTGAGTACCACCTCGCCTCTTAACTTGCCCTATTCTTACATCCCCCAGCAGACTTGTTATGTGCAGCTGCGGTGAACACATGGCCCTGTCAGCTACAACAGATAATGGTAATTTGAAACAAGTTGAGAATGTTAATGAGGCATACCACCCAATGTAATTCAAACAGCATGAGAGAAATGGAAACAAACACCATGTATACTTAATCTCCTTTAAAGGGATGGCGGGAATGTAAAAGAAGAACAATAATACAGGATGGATGGAGATTGTGAAGGAAGAGACGGAAGCAAATATTTTGGGTTATATCTGTATTTTCCTCTCCATCGTAACTTCCCCACTGAGGGAGCATTACTACTACTGTACCCACGATGCTCGCACCTCAAACCTAGTACGGACGGAGCCAGCTTTGCCAATGTCCTCCCTTCCACTCTAACAAGGGCACAGGACTTAAGCTTAAATTTAATTATTTATTAAATTATGTTCTTCAAACACACAAAAGAAAATATGAAGTGTGACTTTATTTGATTTGAACTATCCTTTGCCGCACGTAAGATGTTATAATTTGATTAGTATTATATTTATTCAGTATCATTGTTCACTAGAACGTTCCTTATTATCTATTGACAATAAATATTTTTCTTATTCACACCAAGAAAGACAAATACGATGCATCACGATGAAATGAGGTGCCAACAAGTGTGTTAATAGGCGGAAAACTACCAGATACAGAAATATGTTTACCAAATAGCTATAAATGGACTAATGATCATGTTAGTAATTACTGTACATTCACCTCCACTGTTGATTAATATGCAGCATCTCATTCAAGTCACATCTGCCCGTCACCCGTCATTCCATACAAAGTAAAGTCGCCTCATAGAAATATTAATCCATGCTAAGAAGCACCGGTGCATACATATGAGCAGAGGCAAGGTGGCGGGTGAGCGGAAGACAGTGAAGGAATGCCGTCCTGGCTTATACAAGGAAAAAGTATCGTACATCCCAACTCTTACTACTGTCATGCTGCTTCACCCTTTACTACCACTTTGTCTACGTGCTTACATCATCCCATATTTATCTCATTGTTATTTTTTATTCAATCACAAAAACTTGAACAGTTCTAGTTGGTCACGCCGAAGCCTTCACCAATTTGACACTGCTTGGGGAGATAGGCTGCTCCTTCAAACGGCCCGTCATCCTTGTTTATCTGTAACCTCGTAACTGGCGGCTTTACACGTTAACCATTCTAAAATTAATTAAATATTAGTACTTCAGAACGCGGCATTTCCTTACCTCCAATCACAAAGGATGTAGAAATTTTCCTATTTTTAATGAATGATGGATCTGATAAGTTTGTTTTCTCTCTCTTCCAAACCTAATGATTAATCCTGGCTTTAACTGACCAAATATTAGTGTTTCAAAACGTAGCATTTCCTTTCTTCGTCACAAGTGGTGTAAACTTTTCCTATTTCTCATGACTGATTGTTTGAACAAGTCTTTAATGAGACTCCCACTCACACAACCCTAACGCGTAGTTATAGTTTTCAGTGTTTCCAACTAGGTAATGTAAACACTGATGACCTCATACTGTTGAACCTGCATCAGTGTGTGTGTGTGTGTGTGTGTGTGTGTGTGTGTGTGTGTGTGTGTGTGTGTGTGTGTGTGTGTGTGTGTGTGTGTGTGTGTGTGTGTGTGTGTAACGTAAAAAAAAATGCGGGCTTCCATCGATGCCGTAATAACATCAGTTACTCTAATGAACAATTATACCTAACAACAATACGCAATTACCTTAAATCTTAGTAACAGAAGACGTTTTTATCCAATCTATTTTAAGTCACAACACAACTAACACATACAGCGGTAGGATTACTAATTATTTAATGTTACGTAATAAAGTTTTGTTCGTATTACTGTTGGAAGTGTGAGGCAGGCATCCATAGGGATTGAGGAAAGAAAAAAAAACAGGAACACGCGCTGCAGACTTAAAAATTAACTCGTGACAGCGCAAAAACGGATGACATGGGACACGACACACAAAAAAAAAACGGTGTTTACTGACATTTTCATGCAGTTTTATCCGTTTTATTGTGATATTTTTACCAACAAAATTATGAAGCGAGCACTGTTAATCCGTACTGTCTGCTGTATGCATAAAAAGCTATTATCCTTTCAGTGTTTATATGTAAAGACTGTTGGGACTGAATACTGAAACACATTTACAGAACCTATTGTTCGCTAATTAGTGAGTCAATTATTTATAACATCTTTATACAAAAAATCGTTACTGGTTATTGACTTTATCACGTATACGTATCAAAAATTATACACTATTAACATGTCCTTCATGATTCATTAAAAAAAAGGAATCGGTTGCAGGCAAAGGGTCTAGAGATTATTGAGGTTTACATAAAGGAAATATATACACACAGTCTATAGAAGAAGAAAAACAAGTCGATCTTCATGAACGCTGAAGCGACTTTTTCTTTTTCTTATTAAGCCCCAAGTATGCTCTTAGGGTATTCACACACACACACACACACACACACACACACACACACACACACACACACACACACACACACACACACACACACACACACACACACACATACATACATACATACATACACACACACATACACACACACACACACACACACACACACACACACACACACACACACACACACACACACACACACACACACACACAAGATGCAGTATATGCTTACATTTATTTGAACAAAAAATTTTGCAGCAATTAATTGAAGAGGAGGATGAGAGTATGTAACAAGAACTCCCCAAGTCATCCTCTTCATCTACGTAACTGTGCTATATTTTGCGATTCTGAAACACTTCCAACCTACTTATTTCATGATACTACCACAACTATCATCGGTGCGAAACCCGCTACTAAGTATTTCGAGTTATTTAAGTTCGTTTGGAGTTTCTGCATCACGAGAAATCAGACTCCTCCTTCTCCGTCCCTTCCCTTCCACCCTTGTGCTGTACCGAGAAGGACAATGACCTCACATCCAATGGTATGTTCCTGGTCGACTCCATCCCACCTTCAACATCCGTAGCACACACATGCCCGTCTTCCTCTAGTCCCACGGAGTATCATCACCTCAAGCATGGAGGAGGGGGAGAGGGTAAGAGTAGGTGATGAGCAGCACATAAGCAACAAAGGAGTAATACTGTTAAAAGACACCGTAACTACAACGAAGCCTCGAGATATACATACGTACGTCTCATGTTGACACTTGTGATTCACTTCAACATTTATTTGACTTTCAAGCTACCCCATTGATGCTGGTATGATTCCTGAGAAATTACTTTATAAAAAATATATTCAACCACTTAAATGATATGTTCAACTGCTATCCGGTTCGAGTAGATTTCTGGTAGCAAGTATATCTACGATTTTCCAGAAAAGTGGTTAGGTGAAATGTTGCCTCAATACTGCAGTGATCCTGTATTACATCATAGTGAGTAAATACTTCGTCCAAGAGTCAAGGAGGCCTGAGAGACGAGAGATCAGTAACACAGGTAAGCATCTTCTGGCGTGTGCATCCCTCCCACCTCGCCCTCTCACCTTACCCTTACACTTAGCACGAGTAGCTTGAAAACGTTCTTATCTCACTACGTATAAGTCAACCAAAACAAAGCCTTAGGACCAAATCACTCACTGTCTGCTTGTCAAGTATATAAAAAAACTTGGTGCATAAACATAACGCTGGAAAAAAAGAAAAAAAACATGAGCATCTTGTTAAGAAACGAGAGAATTTACGCTGAATTTGTGGCTAGTTCCTAAAACCGGCTATCGCGTCCGGTTGCTGTTGTCAGGCAAGGACGGAGGGAGTTAAGGTCAGTCTCCAAGGATCTCAACGCCTCTAATAAGAAAATTGTGTTCGTGTAATAAAAAGAACTCTGCAATGTGCGACAAAACATTTTATGCTGGGAAAACAAGGTCATGGCACAACAAACAAACAAAGCAATAAATCTTGACTTACTGAAAATATATAAACAAGTAAAAATTAGTTTAAAAAAGATATTTTTACCTTCAATGATGATGGAAATGTTACGTTAAAACCTTCGAATACTCATTATCTAACAACTAGGAACATCATCTCGAGAACTTTATCCCTGAAAGCGTATGGGTACAAGATAGAAGAGTCAAGTGTGGGGCGTGTGTATTACAATGGCAGTGTTTGGCCACGGTGCTGTGTGTTGGGGGATGATAGTGATGTGTGTTGGGGGATGATGGTGATGTGTGTTGGAGGGTGATGGTGATGGTCAAGTAACCTATGATACTATGGCGGGAACAAGACGCAACGAGGCCACCATGACTTGCGCAGCTAATCGTGGTGTGGGTGTAGGAGGGACGGTGTGGGCGAGCAAGCATTCCAGGTTGGTGCACTTAGAGAGAGAAGAGAGAGAAAAGAGAGAAAAAAAGAAGAAGAGAGAAAAGAGGAGAGATATAGATAGATAGATAGATAGATAGAGAGAGAGAGAGAGAGAGAGAGAGAGAGAGAGAGAGAGAGAGAGAGAGAGAGAGAGAGAGAGAGAGAGAGAGAGAGAGAGAGAGAGAGAGAGAGAGAGAGAGAGAGAGAGAGAGAGAGAGAGAGAGAGAGAGAGAGAGAGAATGAATATGAACATTACAAATTATTACATAATGAAAGATGATATATATATATATATATATATATATATATATATATATATATATATATATATATATATATATATATATATATACATATAATTATCTTTCATTACGTAATTCTTGCTAGTACCGAGTTAAACGTCCTTAATCAAAACAACATGATCTATCCCTATCACTTTATATATTTCGTTCCTTTTAATACAGATCCTCGAGTGGCTGTACGAGTGATACTGCTGCCTGTGGTCTATTTACAGACTTGGGTAGCCCGTGTTGTTTGGGAGTGTATCGGTATCCACGCTAAGAGTATGGTGGCAGAGAGGCCAGGGCTCAGTCAGATTCTGGTGGTAACTCGTCAATCTTCTTATGCCAGTGAAAGGTTTTAAGTTTATTACATGTTGATCAACAGTCCTAATTGTGGCTGTGTTCTGGGTCAAGTGGAGCAGCAAAGATCAACACCGACCTTGGAAAAATAAACAATCAATTGCCATGCCATTTTGTAGCGTCATCACATGGTGTGCCCTTCAGTGCCACCACTCTCTTGTTAAGTGATTGCAAACGATAAGGTTAAAAAGTGGGAGTGTAAATAAACAAAGGAACAAATACATATAGTGTGAAGCTTTAAAAGAAAACAGGGGTCACCATGAAGGCCATGCATGAGGGTGACAGTCGTAGCACTAACAGAGTGTGTGCAGCCTACCATCCCTCCCTGCGACTGACGGACAGACGTGGCACAGTAAGACATGTGGGCAGAGGTAATCACTGCCCAAAGCTGACAGGATGGCACGTCTGTCCGTCAGTATGAAACGTGCATCGCCACCTTCCCCAAACAACCTTTCACTACGAAGCGTCACTCTGTCATGTTACTTGGGTGAGTTTGATGGTTGATATTTTGTTCTTCCTGGTAGACGTCATTCTTGGTAATTTCGTCAATGGATCATGGAAACTCCAGATGCCCACCTATCCTCAAAACCGAACCTCGAAGTCCCAACTGCAGTGCATCAGGAGTGAAGGGGCGGGACTCCTGTACACCCACTAAAGGTGCACTGCTGGCTCCGGCCAAGAGAGCGGAGCAGTCAGATTAAGGGAGGAGGCTTGTAGCATCCTACCACTACATGTTCAGCTTCTCTCCACCTCGTCATCGTCTTGAAGAACCAACTCCATCTTGATTAAAGGTCACCTAACGAGCTACACCAACAACTTTAGGCCACAACGGTAGAACAATACCATATAATTCCCAGCCATTCCAGTAACAAATATCGTCAGCACTGAAAGCTGTCCCCCTGCTTCCCAAAGGGAGATTATGGAGTCTTCCTCTTGACCCCAATATCGAGGAGAGACAGGCTGGGAAGGGCTGGTGCGCGGCCGCTCCTCCCAAAACAGCTGCTTTAATGATTACTAGTTGGATATTCCTCTACTCGTCCAATCATTACTCTCAAAAACAGACATTATATTCAGTGCCTGAAAATCAGTTGTAACTACATATGTATATGCATACATAGGTGTGTGTGTGTGTGTGTGTGTGTGTGTGTGTGTGTGTGTGTGTGTGTGTGTGTGTGTGTGTGTGTGTGTGTGTGTGTGTGTGTGTCATTCATTCACCACGGTCATGAGGATTTCACGCTGGACTAACCTAACACTGCCGGAGTGAGCTTAGAGCTCATTATAACCCGATCTATGGATAAGGTTTTGTGTGTGTGTGTGTGTGTGTGTGTGTGTGTGTGTGTGTGTGTGTGTGTGTGTGTGTGTGTGTGTGTGTGGGCTCGTCAAATGACACCATCAACATGTTGTTAAAGGGATGATTATCGCTTTTGCACCTGTGATGGTGAATGTTGCTGACTGTCGTACCACGCTGACGTCATCACGTGCTGAGGGAGAAGCGAGGAGGCGGGAATGGCTGAGGCATAATGAAAACAGCTCCATGGGAAATTAATCCACTTAAAGAAAATTTAAATCTCTTTCATATTTCTGCTGTTCCACTTCTGATTTATCCCTAATCGCTTTACCATATATCATCAAATTTGAACTAGCTATTCTGGTACTTATAAGTTTGCCAGCCAAACAAACACACGTATCTTCTATATGAGTACAGATGTTATAACAATGGTGCTTATTACCGCTAGATGTCACGACTGCCTCTTGTTCCACAGCAAGCTGGCCATTGTATGTACGATATATATATATATATGATTTTGTTAAGAACGATCTCTCTTTCTTTCCCTCTCATTGCACTTGGTAACATTTCAGATTCTACATTTTCTCTCTCTCTCTCTCTCTCTCTCTCTCTCTCTCTCTCTCTCTCTCTCTCTCTCTCTCTCTCTCTCTCTCTCTCTCTCTCTCTCTCTCTCTCTTATTGCACTTGGTAATACTTAAACATTTACAAGGTGCTGCAAATGTCATCATAAAACGGTACCGCTCCCTAAGACCAAGATGACAAATAGGCATGACACTAGCAATCATAACAATTATGAATGTTGCTCTACGCAGCTATCAACAACGAACACCCAAGGAAAGGAAGCAGTGTAAATGGGTTATTTTACGTGAGGCCAAGCTAAGGCAGGTGAATGTGCTATGTATTGATGATGATGATGATGATGATGATGATGATGATGATGATGATGATGATGATGATGATGATAATAATAAAACAATAATAATAATAATAATAATGATAATAGCAACCATTATATAACATTAACTATGATCATAATAATAATATTAATAATAATAATAATAATAATAATAATAGATAATGTTCATATTTACTTATGCATATGAAAATCAAAATAAATAACTACAATTATATACGTACGCAATATTTTCAATAACATGATTTTTCCTCGTGGCAAATCCTTAAGAAAAAAAAAAGAAAAAAAAAAAAGTCAAAGAAAGATACATAAGGCTGCTGCTTCCTTGAGGCTGACAATCATAATCCTTTACATTCTTGACAACTAACAAAATAAAAGGATGTAGTGTATTACGAGTAGTTTACAGCTTCGACCTTCAGTGGCACGTACTTATTACTTACACACAACTGGGTACTATTCACTCACTTAGGCTTCATGTTTGCTGGCACGGAGGCGTCTGTAGCAACGAGATGCAATTAATTATATAACATTTCAGTAAACCTTTCTAACCATTTTTTTCTTACATTCTTTTAATTTAATGTTTTGCTATTTGTTTTCTCTCTATCCAACAACTGCAATACCAAGTGACACTCTTCCTATTTCATACATCAACGTGGTGCAAAACATACACTTGCTTATAGGAGTGAAATGATAAAACAAAAAATTCATACTCACAGCACTCTAAAGTTTGGTGTCATCATTGTACTTACTTGTGGTATAATGTCATATCGCCCCAAAATTCAGTGTTACGATAGCGTGGGGCAAGTCCTTCTTTCTTATTTATGAAGCTGAACACGTAATGTGCAACTCAAAACATAATGAATCAACTTATTCTCATTGCTACGTTGACTGAATGCTGAATGGTTGAATGAATGCTTCCTATCGGTGGTGGGGGTTTTTTCTGCATATTTTCAAGCACCACAACACCCTAAGGAAATCAGAGTCAGTGTCCACCATAGTGTAAAGCTGAAAACACCGGTTGTATACTAGTGGATGGTTGTCTCACTTATGGTAAACTTCTAGTACAATGTTGTTAGTTGGTTCCTACATTGTGTTCGTTATCATTTCATCCTCATAAATATTTGCAATTCATAATAAAGGCAAATTTGGTTCTAAAAAGAAAACAACAGATCCCTGACAACCACATCTCAAGTGATAGTTTGTATACAGAGTCTTTTCAATGATGCTTATTGGATAACTACGTCTTCATGAACTGTGAGGGACGAGGCTTAACTGATGATAAATATAAGAAGAAGAAAAAAATAAAAATAAAATCGAATATCCGAATAAAATAATTGTATCCTAAGTATAGAAGTGACCAATTATATCAACTAACTGCTGTTTTAAT
>JAXIVD010008016.1:10000-17500 GCA_036785275.1 Cancer borealis | reverse complement strand
TCTGTCTGTGTGTCTGTGTGTCTGTCTGTCTGTCTGTCTGTCTGTCTGTCTGTCTGTCTGTCTCTTGTGTGTGTGTGTGTGTGTGTGTGTGTGTGTGTGTGTGTGTGTGTGTGTGTGTGTGTGTGTGTGTGTGTGTGTGTGTGTGTGTGTGTGTGTGTGTGTGTGTCTGTCTGTGTGTGTGTGTGTGTGTGTGTGTGTGTGTGTGTGTGAGAGAGAGAGAGAGAGAGAGAGAGAGAGAGAGAGAGAGAGAGAGAGGAGAGAGAGAGAGAGAGAGAGAGAGAGAGAGAGAGAGAGAGAGAGAGAGAGGAAATAGAAACCCCAATGTTACAAAACAATGATAACAGAAGTTGTGTACCACTGCCGGTGAATAACATGATAACCGCTCTCTCTTTCTCTCTCTCTCTCTCTCTCTCTCTCTCTCTCTCTCTCTCTCTCTCTCTCTCTCTCTCTCTCTCTCTCTCTCTCTCTCTCTCTCTCTCTCTCTCTCAACAACACTGGTCCTTCCGTTACTATGTCTGCTGTAATCCTGAAAATACCTGGGTGAACTGTGGTCTCCTCTGATTGGCTCAGGTGTGTATTGACAACCACAGGTGTTACACACTGTCATTAAAAGTGAACCAGATATTTGATGAATCGAGTCTGGAGGTGATCATCGTACGCACACTCTCCCCCTCCTCTCTCTCTCTTTCTCTCTTTCTCTCTCTCTCTCTCTCTCTCTCTCTCTCTCTCTCTCTCTCTCTCTCTCTCTCTCTCTCTCTCTCTCTCTCTCTCTCTCTCTCTCTCTCTCTCTCTCTCTCTCTCTCACACACACACACACACACACACAACTAAGAACAACTATAGCATGTGATCATTAAGGGGAAGAAGAAAGGAAACACTTCTAAAGCCTTAAGGTATAATGCTTCTTTGGGTAGTTAGTGGCATTGGTATGCCACATGGTATGAGAAGAAGAGAAGAAGAGAAGAAGAAGAGAAGAGAAAAAGAAGAGAAGAAGAGAAAAAGAAGAGAAGAAGAGAAGAAGAAGAGAAGAAGAGAAGAAGAAGAGAAGAAGAAGAGAAGAAGAGAAAAAGAAGAGAAGAAGAGAAGAAGAAGAGAAGAAGAGAAGAAGAAGAGAAGAAGAAGAGAAGAAGAGAAGAAGAAGAGAAGAAGAGAAGAAGAAGAGAAGAAGAGAAGAAGAAGAGAAGAAGAAGAGAAGAAGAGAAGAAGAGAAGAAGAAGAGAAGAAGAAGAGAAGAAGAGAAGAAGAGAAGAAGAGAAGAAGAAGAGAAGAAGAAGAGAAGAAGAGAAGAAGAAGAGAAGAAGAGAAGAAGAAGAGAAGAAGAAGAGAAGAAGAGAAGAGAGAAGAAGAAGAGAGAAGAAGAGGAGAGAAGAAGAGGAGAGAAGAAGAGGAGAGAAGAAGAGGAGAGAAGAAGGAAGAAGAGGAAAGAAGAAGAGGAAAGAAGAAGAGGAAAGAAGAGGAAAGAAGAAGAGGAAAGAAGAAGAGGAAAGAAGAAGAGGAAAGAGAGAAAGGTCAGAGGTCAGAGGTCAGAGGGAGTGGACGTGAGCTCCATATATTTTCAAGTTTTTCCGCCTTCGCTGTTCCCTGCTACAGTTTCCTAGTGTATCAAGTGCCAGCTGACAGTGAGCGCAATACAGTGTGTTAAGTGTAATAACCTGTGTATTGAACTTGAACTGTAAAATACAAAATACCAAGCTGGTGAAGCGTGACCGTGACACAAAGCTACCTTGTGTGACCTGACTTCCGGCCCGCGCCACCCTACACCTGCTCCCCCGTCCACTCCCCCTACCCTCTCCACCGCCACCCGGCCACCTGCTACCTGCACCACCACCAGCCACCTACTCAGCCTACAAGTATGGGTGTCGACTGTCTATCACGTCTCATTGAAAGACCTGTAGGATATTATATTCCACGTATGTACCTCCCTCCTTTTGTATGTTCCCGCTTCCGGCGGAGATCAGTCTGCCGCCACGGGGCATCCTTGTAAGACCCCTTTCGCTTGTAACCTTTCGCTCCAGTAAAGAACCTTCAGTTACGTGTGCCTGTCTCTTGACCCCATCCTATGTTAAGGACCAGCACCCAACATGGCGCAGTGAGTACTTCCTGGAAGCCTACAAGGACCTACAAGCCTTCACAGCGGATTTACCCAGGCTCCCTCGCCGGAAAAAAGACGCTTCTACAACCGTCTTCCTGCTTTGAGGTATATTACGGGCTCTTTTGTTCAGTGCAGTGCAGGGTTTTTTAGTAGGGTTGTGTTAGAAGTGGTAGCTTTTGTGTTTGACTTTATCCAAGAAAGCGCACGTCCTCCCCTCATAGAAGTCATAGAAGACGACAGTACACCCGCCTTTTCCTCTGCCACCTGACATATCCTTTCAATGTTTCAAGGAATGGCGACGACGGTGGACAGACTACGCGACCATGGTCGACATACCAAGTCTACCACACTCCAAGCAGCTCATCCAGCTTAGGATGTGTTTGTCGTTGGAGACGCAACGAGTGTTGGAGCACACGTTACAGGTGCCTCCAGACTCAACCTCGTCCGTTGATGAGATTCTCGACACCCTTCAGAACCACATCAGGGACTCCAGCAACGAGGCACTTCGACGGCGAGCGTTTACCAGCTGCAAGCAAGCCGCAGGCGAGTCCTTTGCTGACTTCTATGTCAGGTTAAAGGGCCTCTCTGAGGAGATTGACGTCTGCAAGGGTAACAACACCGCCTGCGAGGCCTCCTGGCTCAAGCACGGCATCCTCACGGGCGTTCACGACGAGGAACTTATACAGAAGATCATCGCTCTGGACGCCTCCTGTACACTCACAGACGTCGTGACTACCTGCCGTTCACATGAGGCTACGAGGTCAACTGCGTCTGCTTTAAGGGCCCCTCCAGCGGCAAGAGCTGTTTCCCAGTACAAGACGGGAAAAAAGGCAGCCCATAAAGCGAAAACAGATGCACGCCCTGCCGCTGAGACTTCATCTTCCTGCAAGAGGTGCGGTAAACAGCAGCATGGCCCCAACGGTTGTCCGGCAACAGAAGCAACGTGCACATGTTGTGGCAAGACTGGCCACTGGTCGCACACTCAAGGCTGCCCTGCTAGGAATGTTCAGTGCAGGACATGCAACCGATACGGGCACTTCGACCAGATGTGCAGAACGTTGCAGCCTAAACAGCCGGGCCAACACACGAAGAACACCAAGCAGGGGACTGATAGGCGCTCCACCTTCCACGTCGTGAGAGCCCAGTCAGCCCTGGGGAAACCCAAACATCTACAGCAGCAAGCCAACGCAAGGCGCGTCGAGTCGACAGCACGTGAGAGACCAACACCGTCTCCCACCGTCAGTGTTGTCGTCACGTACGCGGGAGTGTCAGGAAGCATCGACATGATTCCTGACACTGGTGCGGACTCCACAGTGATAAGCCTACAGCACCTCAAGAACTTAGGCTTCTCCAAGTCCGACCTCGACCCGCCACCGACCGTCTCTTTACAACGCGGACGGCTCCAAAATGCCTGCTGTCTTGGGCTCCTTCCAGGCTGAGTTAACCCACGGTGCTCGTTCTTGTACCGGTTGGGTTGACGTGCAAGGCTACTTGGGTTCACCTCTACTTCCTGGCAGCACTGCCGAGACTTGGGCTTAGTACCCAAGGACTTCCCGCAGCAAATCAGCAGTGAGAACAGGGTGAGAAGGTCAACGAGCGCCGGACCAGAGGGAAGCAAGCAGAGCGGCGGACATGCAAGTGTCGAAGCCTCTCCACCCCACGACGCAGCGCCTCCACTTCTACTCTCGGACTCCACATCTCCCGCAGCTGCCAAGGACTACTTCCTCAAGGAATATGCAGACGTGTTGGTGAAGAAGGAGGACCTACGGGACGCACCATTGAAGCCTATGGCAGGTCCGCCTATGCGCATCCACCTTAAGGACGACGCACAACCCTTCGCCATATACACTCCACGCCTGATTCCCCTTGCATACCAAGACCCTGTGAAGACTCAGCTCGATTCCATGGTAGCACAAGGTGTTATCACCCCTGCAGGCGATGACCCATCCCCTTGGTGCCACCCTATGGTTGTCGTGGCGAAGGCTAATGGTGGTGTGCGCATCACCACGGACCTGTCTAGGCTCAACAGCCAAGTCTCAAGGCCCGCCCACCCTTCACCCACGCCGTTTGCAGCTACACGTCGAGTCTCCCCACAGGCTCGCTACTTCACCACCATAGACGCTTTGTGCGGCTACTGGCAGATTCCTCTGGCCGAGGAAGACCAGCCTTTGACCACCTTCATCACCCCCTATGGACGTTTCCGCTACCTTCGAGGCCCGATGGGTTTCGCAGCAACAGGAGACGCCTTCTGTCGACGAGGTGACCTCGCGCTTCAGGGAGTGCTACAGTGTGTCAAGGTGGTGGACGATATCCTTCTGTACGACGAGGATTACATGGCACACCTCTGCCGCGTCAACCAGGTCCTCGCCCGATGCAGAGCACACGGAATCACCCTTAATGCTGAAAAGTTCGTCCTCGCCGCACCGAAGGTTCGCTTCTGCGGCTACCAGCTCTCCAGTGATGGCATCGCAGCAGATCCTGAGAAGGTTCTGGCCATCACTGACTTCGCCAAACCAGCCAACCTGACGGTCATTCATGGGCTTGGTGAACCAGCTGGCCGACTTTTCACCCAACATCTCCGGTGCTGCTGCTCCTCTTCGCCCATTGATGAGCCCCAAGAGAACCTTTGTGTGGACTCCTGACCACGACCAGGCCTTCGAGAAGGTAAAGGAAGCCCTGTCAAGCCCATCGGTCCTTGCCACCTTCGACCCTGCTATCCCGACCGTCCTACAAACAGACGCTTCACGTCTGTACGGTCTGGGTTACGCCCTTCTGCAGGATCACAGCGGAGGACAGTTGAGGCTCATTCAATGCGGCTCGCGATTCCTGACGGACACCGAAACCCGCTACGCCACCATCGAGTTGGAGCTTTTGGCAGTAGTGTGGGCGATGACCAAGTACAAGTTCTACCTTGCAGGACTCCAATACTTCAACCTTGTGACTGATCATCGCCCCCTGGTCCTCATCCTCAACAGTTACACCTTAGACGCCATCGACAACCCTCGTCTTCAGCGTCTGAAAGAGAAGACATCTGCCTTCATCTACACAGCAAACTGGCGCCCGGGCAAGGAGTTGTGCATCCCAGATGCTCTCTCTCGTTCTCCAGTAGGCAAGCCTTCGCGTGAAGATGATGTGTTGGGTGTCGAGACCAGCTTTTCTGTCAGGTGTGTCACCCTACAAGCAGTCGAGTCTCTAGCCGCCGACGTCACTCATGGTACTTCTGGGCAAGCCAGCGACGTAGCCATGGACGAGTTCCGTCGAGCAGCCAGTGAGGACCCCGCCTACTCTGAGCTCCTTCAGTGCGTCAGGGCAGGTTTCCCAAGAGACCGATACGCCGTACCTAACGCCGTGCGCCCATACTGGAAGCTGCGAGACAGCCTCTACAGTGAGAACGACCTTGTCCTGTATGGCGCCCGCTTTGTTGTTCCTGCCGCCCTCCGTCGCCGTGTCCTGTCCCGTCTACATGACAGTCATCGCGGCACAGAAGCCACAAAGCGTCGGGCACGACAAGTAGTATACTGGCCTGGCATCGACTCGGATATCGCCAACGTCGTGTTCGCCTGTGAGCCATGCCAGATACTTCAACCCAGTCAGCAGCAAGAGCCTCTACGCTGTGATGACAACCCTACCAGGCCCTTCGAGTCAGTGTCGGCTGATTTTTTCAACGTTGCTGGGAAGGCTTTTCTAGTAATTGCCGACCGCCTTTCTGGATGGCCTGTAATGGTGTCATGTGGACCAGATACCACCTCTTCTGCGACCATCCGACACTTCCGGCACTTCTTCAGAGAGTTGGGTGTCCCCGTGCGTCTACGTACAGATGGAGGCCCCCAGTTCACCAGTAAGGAGTTCGCCGAGTTCCTCGAACGCTGGGGAGTACGACACAACAGGTCGACGCCCCACTACCCACAGTCGAACGGCCATGCTGAGTCCGCTGTAAAAGCGACAAAGCATCTTATACAGAAGGTGGCCCCCTCAGGAAACATCGACTGTGAGGCGTTCGATAGAGGCCTTCTCGAGCTCAGGAACACCCCCAACCACACTGGTCGTTCCCCAGCTCAGGTGCTCTATGGCCACCCTCTACGTTCCTGCGTTCCTGCCCACGCCAAGGTCTTCCAGCAGCAGTGGCAAGCCAGGGCCGAGAGTTGTGACCGACGAGCTGCCAACCGCCTCCGAGACATCACCGAACGGTACGACGCCCACGCCAAACCCCTCGAACCGCTCCTGGTGGGTTCCATGGCCCGCATCCAGGACTCAACTACGAAGCGGTAGGACAAGGTGGGCACTGTCATGGGCATAGGTAACTCCCGTGACTGCCTCGTCCGGTTGCCCAGTGGCCGGGTCTGGTGGAGGAACCGCCGCTTCCTTCGGCCGACTTCACCCCAGCCCGACGACACGGACAGCGCGACTTCAGATCCAGAATCGTTCCAGCCTGCCCAGCCTCGCCGTTCGTCTCGCATTGAGGCCCAAAAGTACGCTCAGAACCTTGCAGGTTTTGAGCGTGAAAGGGGGAGGGAGATGTAGGATATTATATTCCACGTATGTACCTATTGTCCCCTTTAAATGTAACGACTAAACACTAGTCGGCACCTCCCTCCTTTTGTATGTTCCCGCTTCCCGCGGAGATCAGTCTGCCGCCACGGGGCATCCTTGTAAGACCCCTTTCGCTTGTAACCTTTCGCTCCAGTAAAGAACCTTCACGTGTGCCTGTCTCTTGACCCCATCCTATGCTAAGGACCAGCACCCAACAAGACCGAAGAAGAAGGAAGAAGGAAGAAGGAAGAAGAAAGAAGAAGGAGGAAGAAGAAGAAAAGAAGAAAGAAGAAGAAAGAAGAAGAAAGAAGAAGAAAGAAGGAGGAAGAAGAAGAAAGAAGAAGAAAGAAGAAAGAAGGAGGAAGAAGAAGAAAGAAAAAGAAAGAAGGAGGAAGAAGAAGAAAGAAAAAGAAAGAAGGAGGAAGAAGAAGAAAGAAGAAGAAAGAAAAAGAAAGAAAAAGAAAAAAGGAGGAAGAAGAAGAAAGAAGAAGAAAGAAGGAGGAAGAAGAAGAAGAAGAAGAAGAAGAAGAAGAAAGAAGAAGAAGAAGAAGAAGAAGAAGAAGAAGAAGAAGAAGAAGAAGAGTACAAAGGAGTACAAAGGAGTACAAAGGAAGAACAGACAGCAACAGTCCTACTGGACCTAACGAGGCTGTCTGTTTAGCTATACTACTACTACTATAATATCTACGTGATAGAGACAAAAGGACAGCAAAGTGGAAGGCTCCTCCCCACCCAACCCTCCCTCCAGCCGAAGCTGGCCGGAAGAGGAAGTGATACCATGTAGCATGAAAAAACTAACATGGAATTTGTATAGGAAAGAAATAAAAAACAAGGAGTAATCTATGCTAAAAAAAAAAAAAAAAAAAAAAAAAAATATA
>JAXIVD010008016.1:2500-5000 GCA_036785275.1 Cancer borealis | reverse complement strand
CCTCCTCAGTGTTGCGTCCGACGCTGACCCATACACCGGTGAGCCATAGTCTAAGTGAGAACGAATTAAGGCCTTGTACACCATTAATAAAGATTTTCTGTCTGCTCCCCAAGAAGTACCTGATAGGTATTTTAGGACATTGACTTTTTTATGGCAACGAACTAGTAAATTGTTTATGTGTGTTTTCCAATTGAGTCTGCTGTCAAAATGCAGACCCAAGAACTTAACTGAATTTTGAAACGGTATCGGCTGACCTTGAAGAGAAATATGCAAAGCGGGAATTTTACGTTGAGTGAAAACTACACCGATACACTTTGGAACAGAAAACTTAAATCCCCACAGAGAGGCCCACTGTTGGATGGAGTCAAGAGCAATTTGAATCCGTCCAGCCGAGAACTGCGCATTTGGCGACGAATGCCATAACGCACAGTCGTCAGCATAGAGCGAGTATTTAAGATTTCTTGGGACAGGAGTTGATGACAGAATATCATTAATCATAACACAAAATAAAGTAGGACTAAGAACACTACCCTGTGGCACCCCATTTTCCTGGACATAAATGCCCGAGAATACGTTACCGGGAAGCTTGACAGAGAAAGTTCTGTCCTGTAAGAAATTATAAACAAAAATGGGCAAGTTACCTCTTAAACCGTGAGCATGGAGTTTCATGAGGATACCGTGTCGCCATGTCATGTCGAAGGCTTTGTGAATGTCCAAGAACACTCCTATCATGAATTCTTTTTTGGCGAAAGCCTCTGAAATGCAATGCTCCAGGTGCATTAAATGGTCCATCGTGCTTCGGTATTTACGAAAACCCGATTGTTGACCACTTAACACACCTTTTGCTTCTAAAACAAAAAATAGCCTTTTGTTAATCATGCGTTCCATGACCTTACAGAGACAGCTCGTGAGCGCAATAGGGCGAAACGCACTGGGGTCCGTAAGGCGACCAGTCTTTTTGGGTATTGGGATAACGTGAGCAAAGTGCCAAGATTGGGGGAAGGTGTGAGTGGTCCAGATTCTATTATAAAGGGAGAGTAATTTAGAAAGTGAACTAGGGCCGAGATGTTGGAGCATGCTGTATGATATTTGATCTGGACCAGGACTGGAGCCTTTACAGGATTTCAGGGCAAGGAGGAGTTCATCCGGCGTAAACTCTGAGTTGTAATCAGTGTTTACGCCTCCTGTGGCAAAGTTTGGGACTGTTTGTTCTGCTGCCTCCTTCCGGGGAAGGAAGGCAGGGTGGAACGAGGCGGAGCTACTCGCCTGTTCAAATTGCCGGGCTAAGGTGTTGGCAATAGCTGGGGGGGGTGTCTGTAACATCCCCGTTGGTGATGAGTGTGGTTATCGGAGTGGTTGTTTTTTTCCCGCTAAGGACATGGACTGTGTTCTATACCTGTCCTAGCGGGGTTGTACGGCTTATTGATGACGTGAACTCTCTGAAAGAGCTCCTCTTAGCTTGAAGGATGACTTTCCTTGCCTGAGCCCTTGCCTTTTTATAGGCTATGAAATTATCTTGACTGGGCTGCTGGCTGAAATACCTGTATCGCCTATTACGCTCACGAAGTGCTTGTCGGCAATCCGTTGTCCACCATGGAACTCCATGCTTTGTGTGAATTGTAGAAGTTTTCGGAATACATGCCTCAGCGGCGTGTAAAATGGATTGTGTTGCGTTGCTAACCATTGTGTCAGTGTCCTCGCCAGATATATCCATATCGGCGATCACACGGAAGGTTGCCCAATCTGCTTTCTTAAAATTAAATTTAGGTGGAGGAGGGATAGTGGCAACGTCGCGTGCGTAAGAACTATCCTTCCGTCCAGACCGGTATATATATCCTCTTACTTCCAGTGACGTCACGAGTTTTCCCACCATCCCCTCTATCTAGTTGTCCCTATTCTAACGATAACAAGGTGTTGAACGAGTGTTAAGAATACGAGGATTTATCTGTGATTCCGTAAAGGAATCACCGTAATGATAGTTGGCCCGTTGTACTCGATACATTTGTATAAAAACACACACACACACACACACACACACACACACACACACACACACACACACACACACACACACACACACACACACACACACACACACACACACACACACACACACACACACACATATTGATATTACAACATAAAATATGCAGAAAATGCTATGAAAACCGAAAAAAACGAGAAATATATGGAAAAAGAAAGAAGTGGGCGTGTCAGTGTGAGTACATGGCTATTTAAATGGAGAGTGGTCTTATACGACAGCCAGCAGGTGGCTTCAGTCGCGTCAGATTTCGATTAGTTGACACAAACATTTTCAAGAAATCGATTCTTTTCGTGGAATCCAAGAATCATTGAGTCGGACACTTCAACTCAAAACAATTGTGTGTCAAATAAGTGCACTGATTGAAATGTTCTCTATTTTTTATATGAGTCAATTTTTAGCAGAGGGTTGTGAAGGGTGATTCTTGTGTTTAGAGGGCTGTCCATTCAAAATATTCTG
>JAXIVD010008015.1:0-17500 GCA_036785275.1 Cancer borealis | reverse complement strand
TCTCTCTCTCTCTCTCTCTCTCTCTCTCTCTCTCTCTCTCTCTCTCTCTCTCTCTCTCTCTCTCTCTCTCTCTCTCTCTCTCTCTCTCTCTCTCTCTCTCTCTCTCTCTCTCTCTCTCTCTCTCTCTCTCTCTCTCTCTCCCCTCTCTCTTTTATTTATTTATTTATTTTATTCAGCTCCTTGCTCTTTTCGTTTTTGATGTTGATGTTGATGGTGGTAGAGAGAGAGAAGTGTTGCCTCTGGTGATCGCATCGTATTGGTGTTGTTAGTGGTGGTGGCGGTGATGGTGATGGTGATGGTGGTGGTGGTGGTGATGGTGGTGGTGGTGGTGTTGCTATGCCCACTATTGTTTTGTTGTCCGTTGAGATGGTGCTTGCGGTATTGTCCATTGTCTTCACCTCTGTTGTGGTGGTGAAGGCACGGTCACCATGGTAATAGGTACTCATACCTTGTTACTTTTCATGGTAATAATGGTGGTGGTGGTGGTGGTAATATTGGTGGTGGTGGTGGTGGTGACGGTAAAATCATCATTACTTTCATACTGTTGGTGGTAATGATAATACTAATTCTGATGATGATGATGATGATGGTGTTTTATGCGTCGTTGGAATGTCGTGGTGCCTGTCTGGCTGGCTGGCTACGAGGAATCGGAAGAAGAGGAGGAGGAGGAGGAGGAGGAGGAGGAGGAGGAGCAGGAGAAGGGAGGAGGGCTGTAGATGGTGGTGAGGAAAGATGCGTCAGGAAGGGAAGGAGATGAGAGACATTGATGAGATTGTTGGCGTCAAAGGTGTGTTTATTATGTCACCTTAGATTCACGACAGGTAAGGAAGACAGAAGTAAACAGACAGACAGGTAGGTGAATATATAAGCTACTAGACAGAGAAGTAAACAGAAAGACAGACAGACAGGCAGATGAATAGATATGCTATTAGACAGAGAAGTAGACAGACAACGCAGCTGATCGATGAATAGGTAAGTAGTGAGACAGGTAGATGAATTGATAGATGAACAGGTAAATAAACAAATTGGAAAGGTGATTGGTAGCTCGGAACATTATATGAATTGTTGATAGATTATTGATAAGGTTGATTGATCGATGGATAGACTTACAGATAGATAAATGACAGTGAACAGAAGGAAGATATACCCGATAGACAGATAGATCGATAGAGATATTGATAAAAAAAAAAAGGTACAAATTATGCATATAAAAAATAGCCGCTTTTCTCTGGAATTTTTATTTTTTATCTTGAAATATGAAAACGAAAAACATTGTTATTTTTAAGAAAAATTTTCTATTTATCGTGAACTTGGTTTTGTAAAGAATTGGAATCCCTCATTATGTATAGAAATTCCTTGAACGTGAGCCATTAGAATGATTATGATGATAATATCAATAATGATAATAATAATAATAATAATAATAACAATAATAATAATAATAATAATAATAATAATGAGAAGAAGAAGAATGACTTGCAATCATGCAAATAACAATAACAATAACTTGAGATGGATTCAGAATTATGAAAATATGAAATAAGATATATAAAAAAAAACTCGCACAATTTGAAACTCTGAGGAAATATTTAACTGAAAAATAATATGCACGGGTATGTGGAAATCTTTTATTTTTTCTTTCACATGGAATGGAAAAATCTAATGGAAAATATCTGTCGACGCGGAAAGAAACAAAAGATGAAGAACAAAAAGAGAGAAACAAATAACTAAACAAAGTGTGTGTGTGTGTGTGTGTGTGTGTGTGTGTGTGTGTGTGTGTGTGTGTGTGTGTGTGCGTGTGCGTGTGCGTGTGCGTGTGTGGAGAGAGAGCAAAGGGGAGGCTGCAGGAAGAGGAGAAGGAAAGAAGAACGAAGAACGAAGAGAATGAGGAGGAGGAGGAGGAGGTCAACGACACAGAGAGATAGACAGAGAAAGGACGAAGAGAAGAGGCGATGAGATGAGAGGAGCAATGCGCGTAACTTCAGTGTTGTTCTTTTGTCTTTTAGGTCGAAGCAGTTGATCAAGGACGCCGTCATGGACAACGACTTCTTGAAACACCTCGATGCCGGCCAAGTGCGGGAGATCGTCGACTCTATGTATCCGCAGGAGTTCCCGGCAGGATCCTGGGTTATCCGGGAGGGTGATGTTGGTGAGTAGCTAAGGTGTTGAGGAGCGGGAGGAAGAGTTGATGGGGCATATTGAGGGACGGGCCTTTGAAGGAAAGATAGAGAAGATAAAATGTTTAGGTTAGTAAAGGTAAATATTTAGCATTGAAGGGGAAGGTAACAAGGGATAGGTGCACGGAAGAGGGGAGAATGGTGTGTGCGAGGCAGGAGTGAGGGGGAGAGGCATGTGGAGTGAGAAAGAGTATACTTGAGTGAGTGGAAAGACCCGAAAAGAGGGGAAAAGTAGGAAAAGAGGCAGGAAGAGGCGCTGGGGTTAATGGAAAGAAAGGTTGTATAAGATTTTAGAGGAGAGGTGAGGGAGGGGAAGCAGTGTTGTGAATGGGGAGATAAGGAAAAGGAGAGCGAGAGAAGAGGATGAAAGGAAGAGGAGGGGGAGGAAGAAGAGGAAGGAATTAACCATAAAGGTGAAAGAGGAAGGAAGAGTGCAATGAAAGGTATATGAGGGGAAACAAAATGGAAAGTGAAAGGAGGGAAAACGGAAGAGAAAACAATGCAAATAGATAAATAGGGTGATGAATTGCGTGTATGGAAGGGAGAAGAGGAAAAGAAAGGGGAAAGTGAGGAAACAGGTGAACGCTGCAGGTTTGTGGGAATCAGTAATTGGAGAAGGTTAGATAATGAGGACAATTTGAAGGTAACATGGAGGAGGAGGAGGCGGCTGTAAGGATGAATGGAGACCAGGGTGTGTGAAAGAAATGAAAATGGTTGGTATGAGAGAGAGAGAGAGAGAGAGAGAGAGAGAGAGAGAGAGAGAGAGAGAGAGAGAGAGAGAGAGAGAGAGAAAGAGAAAGAGAAAGAGAAAGAGAGAGAAAGAGAGAGAGAGAGAATATTTATAGCACGTAAACATAAGTATAGAATTTCTCAGAATCGGGTTATCCTTTATAAGCCTTCAGTTCCTCGTCACATACTACATGATTCACTAACAAAACACACGCCCTCTGAAACAGCATCAGGAGGAGGAGGAGGAGGAGAGGAGAGGAGTATGGTTCAAGGGTCGGAGTAGAAAGGAGGGACCCGCGACCCTTGGGAGTGCTAGGGGTGAATATTTAGAAGGAGCAGCGGAGAGGAGTGGGCGGAGGGAAGGGAGATTCGATCCTACAACTGGTATCCGCCCGCCATGTTGGGATCAGCTGATGGAATGTAAACAAACCTCTGTATTGACCTGCATCTGATTGTTTTGTCTTCTGTTGGGACACTACACGCATCACTCCTGCCATCAAACATGCACTGCAAGCTGCATTTCATTACCATACAATCTAATCCTTTCATAACAGCCATACGACTAAACCCTATGCAGAGATTTTCCTTAATATAAGTCCATTTACTCTGTGTACATTCCTCATTTATCCCTACCACGTATGTTCTAAACTCCTCTCCCTGGCGCCTCTCCCACAGGATCTCACCTCTACGTGTCGGCCATGGGGGAGCTGGAGGTCGTGAAGGACGGAGATATCTTGGGCAGGATGTCGTCTGGAAAGGCCTTTGGAGAGCTGGCCATCTTGTACAACTGCACCAGAACCGCCAGCATCAAAGGTAAGACGGATGGGGACGAGTTGAAGGATGTGGGCGAGGTAAGAAAAGGAAAGGTAAGGCGGTACGAGGGGACATGGTAAGGGGATAAGAGCTGTGGAAGGAAAGGGAAGGGAAAAGGCTGCAGGAGGCCGTAGGGAGAAAGAAAAGTAGGTGAGGAAGGGAAGGAAACTGTAAAAAAGGGGAGAGGGGTTGAGTAGAGTACGGGCGTGAGACAGGAAAAGGAAGCAGTAAAAAGTGCGAGGGTGTCAGGCTGAAGGAATGAGCAAGACACATTTACGTCGAGGAAATAAGGGAGACGATGCTTAGGTTACAATGAACACGTGAGAAAATGAGGTGAGGAGGCGGAAGAAAAAATAAAGTGTGTGATGGCAGGGAAGGGTGAGGTAACAATGAGGTTGACAGAATGACGAACAAGGAAGAGGAATATTGCAGCAAAGGAGGTGCATAAAGAAAACAGGCTTGCCAATAGGTGATAAAGCAACAGTAAGGGATAAAGATGAAGAGGATGAAATAACACGAAAGAGGAGGCTGCTTAGCGGAAAGAGGCACGATGCAAACCAGTTAGGAAGACAATAAGGAAAAGAGGACAATGAGTAAGAAAAATGAAAATGAGGCAAGGAGGGAGAAAAGATGTTGAAGCTAAGGCTCGATGTGTTAGGCAAATGGGGTCAACAAATGGGGCGGGAGGATAATGATCGATAAACAGAGGGAAATAATGGTGTAGAGTGAACAAAACAATAAGGATACACTTCGGATCTCCACTTCGGCGGCAGCGTCTCCCGCAGGACCGCACCTCACCTCCTTCCACCATCCATCACCCCCCTCCCTGTCCTTGTCTCGTCACCCTCCCCTTCATGTCAATACCATAATCCTTCCTTCCTTCATCTCGTCCTCCCTATCCTGCTTCCTTTTCTTTGCTGACACTTCCTCCTTCTCCTCCTCCTCCTCCTCCTCCTCCTCCTCCTCCTCCTCCTCCTCCTCCTCCTCCTTCTCCTTCTCCTCCTCCTCCTCCTTCTCCTCCTCCTCCTCCTCCTCCTCCTCCTCCTCCTCCTCCTCCTCCTTCTCCTCCTCAAGACTCAAGATCCTCCACAATATATCTTCTGAGACAGGGACGCGCCCTTTTTGTCCCGTGTCTTTTGTCTGAAGTCATTTTTTATCCATTATTTCAAGCTTTTATGGCCTCGTTTTCCCCCCCCATTTCCACCCCCATCCACACCCACTCCCCTTTGCAGAGTCTCAAGTCAGGTCATGCAGGATTGGTGAAGTCAATCGAAGTATTTCTCTCATCAGATGTATCGGTATTCAAAAAGAGCAAAGAAGTGGAATGGAAGTCTTATCTTGTCCTTAATCTCGCTGAAATGTTGACCCACCTCTCCTTTCAGCTATTGTTATTGTTGATGTCGTTGTTGTTGTTGTTGTTTGTCTGCCATGAAATTTTTCCAACTCCGTTTTTGTTATTTTCTCTCAAACGTTGACTTTTTTTTTTTTCTTTTTTTTTTTTTGCTTTATGCTGTCCCAAGTTGAAGTGTTTCGATGCTTTGAATATTACGAAAGTTGAAGTTTATATTTTATTATTTCATCTCGTGTGTGTTGCTTGCTCGTCTATCTCTTTGCCTTTCCATTACAGTTATGCATCGGTAATCTTCACTTCAATATTATCATTAATTTGAAACCTTCCTCTTCCATCATAATTATTCACTAACTTGAATTATTATTGTTTCCCTTTTCAATGTCGTTTTCCATCTGCAAAGTTGTCCTTTCCACCTGTTTTTCACTTATTTTCATCTATATTCCTTTTTTTATCCCTTTTCCCCTGCTGAAGTCTCCCAATTCCCTCGCGTGTCAACCCTCCATTTCCTGACATACACCTTACACATTATAATTTTTTTCAAGAATAAACTCAAACATGCCCTTTTGCGCCTCTTTTCCAGCATCATTTTGTCGGTAGTAGTGGTAGCGGAGCGCGTGGTGGCAGGGAACCTTGTTAGTTCATTGTGTTACAGAAGGAAATAAGGAGAGAGATCTTCGTCCCCGCCACGTGACCGTCGAGTAGTTTTGTTTGGCTCACGTCGCTGCGTCGAGGCGGAATGAGGTAGAGTCTCAAGTGTCCTTAGGGAAATTGCGTGAGATGCTGCCTCTGCTGGTTGGGGGTGGAGGGTGCGTCGTGGGTGCGGGTTGAGCTTATGAAGTTATGTGTACGTGTGGTGTGTGTGTTTGAGTGTAAAGAAGGAATGTTTGCGTGCGTGTTGAGTGGTGGTGATGTTTGCGTGCGTGTTAAGAGTTTAGGTAATGAGGTGATCAGCTGTGTCAGGCATAAATTAAGAGTTGACACGTGTCGGAAATGGGTGCAGGAAAATATAATATCTACACTAGTTATTTTCCCTCATTCTTGATGGAAGTTTGGCAGCTCATCGCGGATACATAATGAACCCAACACGTATACATTTCATCAAGACTAAATACACAATGCCTTCTTAAAACGACCCCATCACCTGGCACTCTCTTCCCCGGCCATCCCGTCAAGCCTTGCCCCTTCAATGCCCTGCCGCCGCCGCCGCCACTGGTCGCCACTCCAGCATTTGTCGTGTGGTCGCTAAAACCTCTTAGGTCTTCGTAATCTGATGTTCACGTTTCACAAAACATAATCCTCTCCTCCGACATACGCGCGGATGCTTATGTTCCTGTTGCACCGGTAAGCCGTCCTCACAAGGTTAGGTTGGGTGGTTGTGGTGGTGGTGGTGGTGGTAGTGGCCTTTGAATCCCTCCCTCACCTTCGCTTCCTCCCGCAAGGCTGCAAGGGTTGGCGTCTGTGCGTCCCCTTCGTCGCCCGTTCGTATTGGTCGTGTTGGAAGTAAAGGTTCACGTCTTTTATCTCGTTTTCTTTATCATCCAACGAAACTACATAAAATATAGCGTTTTTTATTTCCTTTGTCTGTCTGTTTGTTAATCCTTTCTTCTCTAAACATACCACAGCGAGCACCTAGCCGTTATCGAACACAGTTTTCAGTGGCTGAGTACCAGATCAAGTTCAGGATGCATGTAATTCCCATTCCTGTTACGTGGAGCGGCGGAAGTAGGGCTTCTGTTATCGATTCAGTTCAGTCGGTGCCTCATTTACATTTCGTAAGTCGTAAAAATGACTCCCCGAGGCTTACATGATATCAAATTGGAGCTCGTTCTGTGAGCCTATAGATTATTCAAAGTGGTACAGAGGCCTATCCATGTATTCTATTATACGTAAGACATGTCGGCTTTTCTCCCTCATACCGTCCCTAGTATTAGCGTTTACTCTCCCCTATTTTCCACCCTGTTTTCCTCCCTCATTCTTTTCCATCTTCTCACCCCCTTCCGTCTTCCCTTCCATCTTCTCGCTCCCATCCGCCTTCCCTCTCTCTCAAGTACTGTTCGCTCGTGTTTGTTCTGCATACTTTGTCTCTCCTTCTCGGAAAGGTGCCGCTGCCCTTCTGATGTTTTAAGAATATTAATGTTTGAAAAGTTACTTAAATGTAGCCTTGATTAACCTCCCTCCCTGTGTCTCTCCTCCGACTTCCTCCCTTCTTTCCTTCCCTCTTTGCCTTGCTTTTGCACTCCTTTTCACCTTCACTCCCTCCTTCCCCCCCTTCCTTCCGCCCACAATTCCTTCATAGCCTCGCCATCTGTTCCTCCGTGACTCCCGCACCAGAACCTCCACCCTGAAAAGACGCATCCTCTAAGCGAACACCTTCATCACATGACACTTTTCGCCGTAACTTGCACTGATACCCTTCCTCCCCATTTTCGAGACGGAGGTGCGAGGGAGGAAAGGTAATGTAAAGAGAGGCGGTAGAGAAGGAGGAGAGAAAGCCGAGTCAAGTTTAGTTTATGAGATATATTACACCAACCAACTTGTCGAGTTTGCGGCAGAGTTTGTGAGACACTCTAGCCCTCAGTCCAGTCTAAAGAGGATTTAAGCCTGCGCATAACTTTGTTTGGTTACTTAGTTTAGCGAAAGGAGATACTTTACCCAACACCCAGCGAAGCGAAAACGTACTTTGTTGAGGCGTGTTCCATAAAAACAAAGACTATCGACGAGGGAGAGACCCAACACCCAGCCCAACGCCTTGGGGTTTGTAGTCTTGAAAGAAAAAAAGTATGAAAAGAGAGCTGAAAGACCCAGAAAAGACTTGCTGAAGAAACTCCGGTCACTGTTTACATGAATGAAAATAAGTCAAAGGCAGAAAACAGTCTTATGTGTCTGTCGGACTGGTATAAAACGTTGCAAAAGGACAAGTTTTCTTTGACCGCCTCAAGTTTACGAATTGCTTTTCGTTACGTATTTGTGAGAAAGAAGTTGCATCTCATGAGGTACATACATACGTGTTCTGTTGTTTAGGCAGCGAAGGTGGTGGTGGTGGTGGTGGTGGTGGCGGCGGCCTGAGGGAAGCAGCCGTGTGCGAGGGCGTTGGGGAGGCCCTTGTGGATTTGTTTACACCTGACTTGCTTACACCACGAAGTTACTAATTGGCCGCGTTCGCCTCACTCGTCAGACACTCGCCTACTAATTTCCGGAGCTAAAGAGGCACGTTTGGCCTAGTTTAGAAGCTCAGGGACGTACGATTTTTCTCTCATCAGCAATCACACTTATCATCCTTCCATTCCTATCCACCATTAAGTTAATCCATCTCTCCGTGTGTGCTCCAATCTCCATCTATAGAAAGCCTCATTGATCTGGCCTGTGAACCACTCTCCTTGCCTCTCCCTCTCCTTTCTTCTTCTCTCACTTCCTCCTCCCTTCTCTCCTTTCCTCCCTTCCCATCCCCTCCCCCATCCTATCTCTCCCAGTCCTCTCAGCTGACGGCCGTATGGTGATTGAAGCCTCAGTCTGTCTGTGTCTTCAGCTTCACTTGGCTTCGTCCGTCTCATCCCGTCTCCTGCAGGATTGATGATGACGTGTTGGTCTTCTCTATCTGGCAGTTACTTGATATGAGGTTGATTTGAGTTTGATGTATGATATTAAGTATTACCGCTGACAATTAAAGAATGTTGTGCACAGCTAGAAAGTCTTATAACACGTTTATTTAACAAATCATTAACCGAAGCTAGAGTGCCTCGTGCATGGAAAAGGGCAAAGAAAACCCCTATTTTTTTAAAGAAAGGAGATAAAAAGCAAGTTATTATCTATCGTCCATTCGGTCTAACGTTAGTTTTAATTAACTTATTCAAAAGGATCATCAGAGATAAGATGGTCGCATTCTTTGAAACAAACTGGAAACAGAAAACCGTACGGATTTCGTAGTAAAAGATCTTGTCTAACTAATCTGTTGGATTTTTTTCAATGAAGCTTATGGGAGTTGGGATTATCCGGGAGCCACATGATGTGTTTTACTTGGATTTTCAAAAAGCATTTGATAAGGTCCCTCATAACAGGCTGTTACTTAAATAGCGAATACATGGAATAGGAGACATGTATGTGCGTGGATAGGAGACTGGCTCTCACAACGCCAATAACGAGTTGTTTTAAATGGTGAAATATTATTGTGGTGTGCCTCGAGGATCGGTCCTGTTCCAATGAATGCTCTTCCTTCTTCCAAAATGTGTGACCAGGAGCGCAATAATGTTAACAAAAGAAAAATACCTTGATGTAATCATTAGTCATAATTCTCTCTCTCTCTCTCTCTCTCTCTCTCTCTCTCTCTCTCTCTCTCTCTCTCTCTCTCTCTCTCTCTCTCTCTCTCTCTCTCTCTCTCTCTCTCTCTCTCTCTCTCTCATCCTCTCTCTCTGGTCAAATTAGGTACCATATGTTATTAGATTCCAATACTCACTTGAGCACACTAGCCACGCTACGTTTGATTCTCCCTGCTATCTCTATATCCTCCCTCTCTCCCTCCCTCCCTTCCTTCCTCCCTCCCCTTCCTTCCTCCCTCCCTCCCTCCCCTCCCCTCCCTCCCTCCCTCCCTCCCTCCCTCCCTCCCTCCCTCCCTCCCTCCCTCCCTCCCTCCCTTCCTTCCCTCCCTCCCTCCCTCCCTCCCTCCCTCCCTCCCTCCCTCCCTCCCTCCCTCCCTCCCTCCCTCCCTCCCTTTCTTCCTCTGAGGCCTTCATACCTCCTTCCATTTCTTCATCTTTCTTTCCCTTTGTCCCTTTCATCCATTTGTTGCTCTCTCTCTCTCTCTCTCTCTCTCTCTCTCTCTCTCTCTCTCTCTCTCTCTCTCTCTCTCTCTCTCTCTCTCTCTCTCTCTCTCTCTCTCTCTCTCTCTCTCTCTCTTCTCTCTCTCTCTCTCTCTCTCTCTCTCTCTCTCTCTCTCTCTCTCTCTCTCTCTCGTCGTTCCCACTCTTTCCATCTGTTGCTTTCGTCTTTTTTTCAAGTATTTTTTCTTCATGATGCGCTTCCTTGCGATGTTCCTTTGTTTCCTTTTCCACTTCGTTCTTCGCCTCGCATCCTTAGTATAAAGTTTTCCTCTCCACTTTAAAGACTGTGATGTTTTCTATGCTTTTTTTTCCTATCTTTCTTTCCCCTTTCCTTCAAACTTTTTTCCTTACTTTTCTTCTTCCTCCTACTCTCCTCCAGCTTATTGGTTTTTTTTTTTATCCCGCGTTGTTTTGTTTTTTTTGGGAGGTGTTTGTGCGTGTGTGTGGCTAGTTTTTTTTCATCTTTCTCTTCTTCTCTCTTCTTATGAAACATTTCTAGTGACACTCATTTCCCTCGTCTCAAAACTTCCCAGATGTTTGTCCCACATTTCATATCTCCTCCTCCTCATTTTCCTCTTAACCCAGCCACACCAGCTGTCCCTCTTCCCTCCTTCCTTCTTTCCTTCCTTCCTTCCTTCCTTCCTTCCTTCCTTCCTTCCTTCCTTCCTTCCTTCCTTCCTTCCTTCCTTCCTTTCCCATCAACATTTCTATCTCCACTCATTTTACATTCGCTTTAGCCTCGAACATCTTATATTTTCTGCTCCTTTCTTTTTCCTCTCCCTTTCCCCACCTCTAACACACACACACACACACACACACACACACACACACACACACACACACACACACACACACACACACACACACACACACACACACACCAGCGCCTCTTTGGAATTCACTTAATTGCAAAGTCATTCCCGCAAAACCTTCCAATATGTTACACACACACACACACACACACACACACACACACACACACACACACACACACACACACACACACACACACAGGAGTAATTATAAGGGCCCACTGACGCTAATACGTCTGGAAAACACAGGTGTCTGACGTGCTGAAGGACACAAGAAAATAAGGACTCTGGGAAGATATCCTTATGCTTAGGATGCGGCAGTGAAGGAGTTTTTAGGTTTAGGGAAGGATTGAGGTCTAGGGAAGGGAGAGAGAGGAAGGTGTAAGGAAATAGGGAAAGAGAAGGAGAGGAGAAGACGATGTAAGAGGAAGTTGGTGGCCCGAGGATGCAAGGAGAGGCGAGAGGTGTCTGTGGATGGGCGAGAGAAGAATCTGAGAAAAACATAATAGTTGGAGGGGCTTAAGGGAAGGGCGTATAAGGTAGTAGCGTAGGGAGAGGAGGAGGAAGGAAGTGTTCTGAAGGGGAGTTAGTGTGAGGAAGTTGTTGTTGTGGCGGAGGTGTTTTTAGTGGTAGAGTGTGGGTGTTTGAAGTGAGTTTCCCTTCAGAGGCAATCAGATCCCTTGTTGTCCAGACTTGCACACAAATCACATGTCTTGGATCATCATTACAGGACTTGGGTTTCCTCCTCAGGACTTTCTTTTTTGCCATATTTTCTTATGTGGTATTTTTTTTTCAAATATCTTCCCTTCACTTCGTTTCGACTTCTTTCTTTGAAGATATTTTTGCCTTTCTCCCATTTTTTTTCCTTTCATTTTTTAGTGATTTTGTCTTTCCTTTATCCTTCCTCTCCTCACTAGTGTTCTCATAATCTTCTTTTGCCTTTATTTATTTTGCTTATTTTCTTTATAGCCTTTATTTCCTCTCACCCTTTGCCTTATTAATGAAGATTAAGGTGCTTTAGTCTATCCCTGTATCGTAATTGTCTTAGTCCCTGAAATATTATTCTTATTTTTCTCTACATAAGAACATAAGAACATAAGAAAATAGTGAGGCTGCAAAAGGCCAGTTGATCTACACAAGGCAGCTCCTGTGCACCTAACACTTACCACTTACTACGTATAATTACTTTAATGAATCTGTATTTTCTTCAACTTAAGACGGTGTAAATGAGATAACGCACCGTCTAGTTTTGAGTAGTACTATTGTTACACACTAGTAATCATATTTAAGACTTTGTTAGCTTGTTTTGTTTTGTTTTTGCATTAAAACTGTGTTTCTCAGGTCAGAGGTCAGCTCTTAACTTTTTTCAGCTTGTCCTTTTCAAATTGGTGTGATGTGAAGTGTAATTAATGTCAGAGTTTTAGTTTTTCTTATAGGTTAAGTATGCTGCAGTTGATATCAAATTGTTTCCACTACTTATCTGATTACTGAAATAGTCTGTTAGGAAGCAAGTTCTCGTTAGGAAACTTGATTATCTCTCTGACCTACATACTTTAACTTTGTACATTATCATATCTCTCACATCCTGACTACCCAACTACACCGTTATTTTCGTCAATATTCTTATGATTGACAGCCATAATGTGTAACTTTTTTTTTTAATGTATACCAAGATGACCTATTTATCTGCAATGAAGCTACGATGTTTATATAATGCATCGAGTTATTTTTTATGTTCCCTTTCGTAATTCAAAACCTTAACTATGATTCTTTGGTCACATTTATCTTTATTGAACTGCTGACGTAACATTTTAAAGTGCAATTATGTCCTCATTCCTGTCTGCCTCATGAAACATATTGAATCTCCACTTTTCAAATCTTGGTCAAAAGTTCTTGCCAACCAATATCGATCCTCGTCCCTATGATGGTTATAATTTCCAAGTTTTTCTGTCCTCCACCATACTCCATCTGCTGCCTCATCCCCTCCGTCCACCCATTCTCTCCCTCCCTCCCTCCACCAACTCCTTCCCTCCGTCCACCCACTTCCTCCTTCCCTCCCTTTCCAGCCTCATCACGAAGTTCTTCCAGATTTCAAGTCACGATTCCAGCAGTCCTTCAGACGCTGCGAGTTTAACTATATACTGATCCTGGCATCTTATCCCTGTCATCCTCCTCCTTTTCTTCCTCTTCCTCTTCCTTTTCTTCCTCCTCCTCCTCCTCCTCCTCCTCCTCCTCCTCCTCCTCCTCCTCCTCCTCCTCCTCCTCCTCCTCCTCCTCCTCCTCCCTTCATCCCTTTATCCCTTTTACCCTCCTTTCCCCCTCCTGCTCTTTATCTTCCTCCATGGTGTCTTTTCAGGGAGGACAGACATATCTCTTTCTTTTTTCCTCTCGGTCACGTTTGCCTCAACTAGCTTTTGAAAATTAGGCGTAAACAAGCTCCCAGGATTTCAAAAGGGATTCGGAATTCTTGAGGCGATAGCGTTTCACATACCAGTTTAAATAGGGTGCTCCATGCGTGCGGAGGGAAAAATACGGAACTGTTAAAACTTGTATGGGTTTTATATTAACTTTACTTCTCGCTCTCACTCTCTCTTTTTTTCTTTTTTCTCTCACTCATTTCTTATTCTTCTTCATCTCTACCTCATAGTATAAACAGACATAAATCTTTAGTTGTTCTCTGTTGAGCTGCCTGCCTTATCTTCCCTTAACGTCCCTTGCAGCCGTGACCGGCGCCAAGGTGTGGGTGCTGGATCGCCGTGTCTTCCAGCAGATCATGATGCGCTCGGGTCTCAAGCGTATGGAAGACAACATCAACTTCCTCTCGAGCGTGGGCCTCTTCCAAAACCTCAACAAAGACCATCTCACCAAAATAGCGGACGCCCTCGAGGTGGTGAGTATCTGTATGGGTGTTTAGTAATAGTAGTAGTAGTAGTAGTAGTAGTAGTAGTAGTAGTAGTAGCAGTAGCAGCAGCAGCAGCAGCAGCAGCTTTAACCAGAGAGAGAGAGAGAGAGAGAGAGAGAGAGAGAGAGAGAGAGAGAGAGAGAGAGAGAGAATGCTGTGAGTGCTCGACTTCTCTCTCTTAACTCTATATTGGACTGAACGTTCATATTGTAGTGCGTCGCGTGTTCTGAATCTTTATTTAGTCTCGAAAGTCAAAGGTATCGTTTTATGCGAGAAGGAAAAGATGCACGATAGTTTGTTTCAGTTTATTAATATCATTGTTATTGTTCAGCACAGAAAACAAGAAGCAACGCGACTATTGACGGGCTCACTATTATATTGAAGTATATGTGGGTAATATTATTCGGTATTCGTTAATATATTCTATCTTTTTAAGCGAAGGCGTTTAGTGGGCTGTAAATGTTTGTAGGGAGGTGGTTGGTTTTCACTTGGTAGGTTGGCTCACTAGTGCAGGGCTGAGGGAGAGGCAGGAGAGAGGGTAGTGGTGTGACTGGTATATATCGATGCAGATGTAAAGCGTGATACGGAAAGAGAAAACCAAGCTGAGACGAACAGAAAACCGAGTCATGGAGTGGGAGACGAACGTAATCACCACGCCACGCCTATATATGAGGACAGGAAGGAAGGAAAATATTTATTATATATCGCAGCTACAGTGAGTGAGAATAAAATGAAAATAGAAGAGGAATTGACGGGTGAAAACTAAAATACACATACAAACGGCCGGTATTGACAGACATATTGCAGAGGGTAACATATACGTTTATAGATAGAAGAAGAATACAAAACAAAACAATTTATAATAGAAATGAACCTAGACAGAGAGTGAGAGAGAGAGAAAATTAAAAATAACAAGCTATGCACTAGCTAGGAGACAACGGTATACAGATGCGGAAGCGAACACAACGCAGGCAGCCCAACGAGCTACTTGAGCTGACAGAGCGGCCACAGAGCTGTCCTCCTGATGATGGTGTGGAAGATGCCGTCCCTGTCCACTGCCAGCACCGTCCCCTCGTGGCCTGTTTGCGAGTAGAGCCACGGCAGCTGCTTGATGAGGGAGCCATCCACCCATACCCACGCACCGCCCCACCCGTCCGCCGACCCTCCCACCAGTGCCATGCCGGACGGGGCGTCACCTGCCGGACACAAGGAGTAGTCAAGAGTTAGCTGGTTGTGTTGGAATGGCTGTCGGGATTCTGAGTCACAAAATAATGAAGTTGTCAATGAATGCGAAATAGCGTTTTAGACAGTAGTAAACTAAAACACTATATATGAAAAAAATATAAATTAAAATTTAACGACCTTGTAACGAAACAATGGAGAATGAGCCACACAATGGATTACAGCAAAGGTGCATGAGTAAGTAACAACACGGCGTGGTCAAGACAAAGTGAGCCACAGGACACTCACGGAAGTCCGTCTCGGCCACGAAGGCTTTGAAGGTGTCCATGTCCTCCACCACGACTAGATCACCCTCGCCCACCGCTCCCCGTGACTGGGCGAAGCTATGGCAGCGCGCCCGAGCCTCTTCCCAGTTGACCCGTTCCAGAAGCAGCGTGAGGCAGTAATCACCGAACCTACGGTAGGGCGGAGGGCAGGACATGGGGTCTGGAGGAGGCGGGGCTGCAGGAGGAAAAGGGAATGAACGTTAAAAGTGAACACTTGATGCTATGATGGTGTTAGATGACAGCGTGTGTGGTGATGATAAATTTAACTGTGTTCTACGTTATGGCTATTTCCTTCATGAAATTATACGGTTATTAGATCCTATCACTACAACAGCCCACCTGTTGGCAGCGATTGATCCCGGGAGTGTGTCTTTTCATGAACATTCACGTGAGGACGACTGTTGCCTCCCAATGCCGCCAATTCCGTCCCTCCGCCCACTAGTACTCCTCCGTGACCAGCGCCATGCACCACGTCACCGCCGCCGCCTCCGCCGCCACCGCCGCCCTCATCGAGACATGCGTTGTCACTTCCGCCGGACAAGACCCGCACTCCGCGACACAGGCCTTGCACGGCTGCCAAGGGGGAAAGAAGGCCTGTTAGGTGTCTTAAATAGCGATGCAGTAAACAAAACTCAGGAAGACGTAAGGGAATGTCTTGTATGTCTTGTTTGTTTCTCTTTCACCTGCAAGACATTGTGTAAACAGGTGTATGATTAGGCGTAAACATAGTGCAATTAGCTGCGTACATATATGCAGCGACGTGTTCAGTCTTAATCTAGTGAAGTGTCATCCCCGCTGCTTGATATTGGAGCTTTTCTCGTAATGCTAATGACTTTGAAAACATGGCAAAACTCTTATCTTACTTTACATGAAAAGAAGACTGACCAAATACTACCAAAAAAAAACATATAATGTCGCTTTAGAAAAAATTGAATGTGACACTTCCACAAAGTCAGTTTAGTTCCTGAGAAGTTTTATATACTCCTTACTGTTCTGCAACATCATCCTCACTACAACAACACCTGAAACATCATGGTACACCAACCTAACTAGCTGCAAGGATGTATTCTAACGTGACCTAATCAAAAGCACACTCACCTCTGCGAATTCCAAGTACCTCCGCCTTCAGGAAGCGAGAGAAGTCCTCCCGGCTGGCCCTCTCCTGTCGTAACTCCTCAGCTAGCGTATTGAATCCCTCGCGCAGGACATCCGTCAACTCATGCATAGACGAATAGATCCTCTCGTTGTTCCTAGAGGAGGCTGTGACGGCGCCAGGACCCGCCACCACCACAGCCACCACTACCACCACCACCACCAGAAGGGGACTCGTCCGTGCCTGGGGAGTAATGACCTGCTGAAGGAAGTAGAGTAGGAAGAGGGAAAGGAAATATAATAGGAAGAGAAGTTAGGGTAATAGTTAGGGTAGGAAAAAAAAGGAGAGGAGAAAGAAGAAAGTAAAAGGGAAAAGAATAGATGGAATGAAGAGGGTCGCTGGGAAGACTGTGAAAGTGACAAGTGTCACAGGCCAATATTTGACGAAAATTGATATTGGTCTTTTTTTCTGCGTGCGCCCGTGTGTGTGTGTGTGTGTGTGTGTGTGTGTGTGTGTGTGTGTCTGTGTGTGTGTGTGTGTGTGTGTGTGTGTGTGTGTGTGTGTGTGTGTGTGTGTGTGTGTGTGTGTGTGTGTGTGTGTGTGTTGTTTGTTTCGCGCTGGGAATGGCAGTCAGCGTGCTACACAGTCCGTCAGGAGCTGTAATTGAGTTAAAATGCATCTAATTTGATTAACTTAAGTGGCTGAGATGGGGTGACTGTCTCTGATTACTCTGCATGACGCTCCACACACCCCTCCCTGCACACACACACACACACACACACACACACACACACACACACACACACACACACACACACACACACACACACACACATACACACACACACACACACACACACACACACACACACACACACACACACACACACACACCACACACACACACACACACACACACACACACACACACATACACACACACACACAACACACACACACACACGCACGCGCACGCACGCACGCACGCACGCACGCACAGCCATTAATATGAGTTAGTGTTCATTCACACATTTCTCAATGTAGTAAATAAATATAAAACACGTTATAACACTATTCTGTCCCAAAGCTCGCCTGTACCTCAGTATTGATATTCCAAAAATATTTTTGACGTATTGATTTTCGTGCATCCACACCCTCAGCTCTATTTCCTTTTACTTTTGTATATTTAATTGTCAATCAACCCACCGCCACACAGACATGTAGATCGCCACCCACACTCGGCCCGCCCCGCCCTCCGCCCACCTACCTTCACACCCCCACTCTCCATTACTTCATGCTAC